>CM046369.1:3728096-3754306 GCA_025413025.1 Ficus hispida | reverse complement strand
AAATCCTCGATCATCATACTGTAATTCAACTATGAATATCTTGTCAAGTTGATCTAAATTATTAATGTGACTCAGAAATTGGGGTGAACAAACAAATATACACACTTGAAGAGAAACAAAAGAAAAGAAGCCTTACAGAATATCTGTCTTGACCATTTCCGAGGACTCTGTGCAATGTAGACCTAATATAGAGAGAAAAAGAGCGGGGAGGGGGGTGGGGGGTTGCAAATGACGAGTTTATATAAAGCCAAAATTCACATTTACAGAAAAATAAGATTGCAAGTCGAACTGCAATTACTTGAATGCGCAGTTGCTCCACGCTCAAGCATATCACCGAGGTTCACAATAAACGCTCTGTTACAAGTAAACACCATAAAAAAAAGTCACCATTCTTCATTTTTTTATTCCCAAATTTTTATTCCACCCAAAGAAAAGATGTCTCCAAGTTAGGATAAGTGTCACTTATGCTCTGTTACTAACCCTTTCATGGTGCAACATATTCCCATACTTGAGGTTTAGCATCCTTTCTTTGCATATCTGCAACAAATATACAAGAATTCGACAAACAACCAAACTGCAGAAACGATTTAGACGATGTTGTATCTACTTACCTGGAGACCTAAGACATCATCCGTCGCCAAGAGGGTTATCAAGCCGTAGTCAGAGTGAGCACCAGCTCCAAAATATTCCCTTTGAAGGATCAGAAGTTTGACCTGTATAAGAAATCAAATTAACACCCAAACTTCATAACTATAATCTCATTAACGAAAGTTGAAACTTCGGACAGTAATTTGACCTCCGTAATGCAGCAACCGCAGAGTTGCAATAGGCTTGCCGAGCATTTTTGGGTTATCAAAGAAGTTCTTGTCCAGACCAAGAGCAAGAGCGATGATCCTTGCAACCGCTCTAGACACCTCCCTGAAATGCACAAAAGGAATAGTATTTTTTTTCGCTTCGAAAATCATCAAATAATTATGTCACATCCTAATTTGTCACATGGAAAGATCTCACACTTACAATGCCTCTTGATGAAATCTCTCCATGGTCTCTCGCCACCCGGGCAATTGATCTTGAAAGGACATACCAAAAGTGGAAAATTCAGTAACTTCATTATTATTATTTTTTTCTCTCTCGCAGCCAAAAGAAATAGACCCCACTACTACTAGGACTCTGCTTTCAACTGTAAAATTTTTTTCAGGTACTGTCAAATTTGCATCTTTTTTCCTTCTTTTTATTCCGAAAACGATTTTGACCAATCTAACATACAGAAACAAACACTATCTACAAGGATGCACTAAAAGGCAGATTAACCATGATCTCATCCACCAATAATTAAAAAAAATTGCCTAAAAAAAAAAAAAAGTTTCTGGTTGTTTCAGCTCTAGTTACCTTGTGTAGGCCAAACGTTAGGACCAAAAAATGGGTTTTTCAGCTTCTGGGTCATCCTCAGGTACCTCAACACCTATGTAGTACCCTCCTTGTAATCTCCTATTTCATAACCAAAAAAAAAAAAAACCTAGATTTTCAATTGAAGGAAATTGTTCATTGTGTCACTGAATTAAACCCAAAAAAAAAAAAAAAAATGGAAAAGAAAAAGAAAAAGAAAAAAGAACCGTGAACTTGGTTTTCACGATCAAGGTGCTCGTCAAGAATAGGGGTGTAACCCCTGTTTTTGTGGTTCCTCAAGAGCTTCATTTTCTGGCTCAACGGCAAATCGAAAAGCCGTTTGCTCTCAGCAAACACCTCCTCCATGAATTCCTGGCTTATCCCATGATTCACCACATAGAAAAACCCGCAATCCAAACACGCTTTTACCACAGAAAACAACACAAAAAAAAAAAAAAAGGCTAATAAGTTCAGATTAAACAAAAAAAGAAAAAAATATATCATTAAAAACTTTAGTCGAAGAAAACGATGAAAGAAAAGGAACCTGTTTGAGCAGAGAGACGGAGTGGTGAATATCGGGATTGGAGAGATCGATACAATTGAGGGCGGAGAACTTCGGGGCTTCGGAGCCGTTCATTGTTTGGTCTTGCATTTCCCGAGAAACGAAACAAGAAAATTTGTGGATTGGAAAAGGGAGAGAGCTTTTTTGAACTTTTTCCACCGAGCTTGTATGTATAGTTGTATCTATGTATATATATATATATATGCGTGTATTTGTATATGTATGTAGCGAGCAACGTCATTTTCACTGTTGTTTTCTTTGCTGTTATAGATTTGTTCAACCCCCCCCCCCCAAAAAAAAGCCGACTTTTGTTTTATTTTTATTTTTTTTTTTAGGAAAAAAAAAATATGTGCTTCAGGTTTTTTGAAGTCCGCGAAGAGTATATTACATGTGGATGGTGTTTATGTAAAACACGTGGAATTTTGAAGGAAGTGAAAAAGAGCAATGCCACTTCAACAGTGATGGCGTGACAGGTTCACGTGGGACCTTGAAGGTTCTGTACAAAACTACTGTCTAATTCCTGTCCAGCCAATAAGAAATACCATGTCATTTAACCGGTTATCTTTAACAAATAACGGAAAATTGGAAGACAAACGTATCTCTCATTCTCAGCACCCCAAAAAAAAGGAACAGGAAAAAACGTGTCTTATTAGTCTCCATTTATTATGATTATCCTTACTATTTCTGAAAAATTGTAACGGTTGGTCTTCATTTTTCTAACTTTGGAAAAGTTAAAGACATGTTTGAATTGCATCTCTATTTTTAAAAGAACTTTTTTTTTAATTTTAAATGAGAAAATATTTTTATTTTGAGAATAAGATGGTATTTAGATGTGTAAAAATTTTCATTTTAAAAATAAAATGTTGTTTGAAATGAGAAAAATTGTGTTGACAATTATACATCGTGAGAAGATTTTAAAAAGATTTATTTTTCTTTTTACAGAAGATTGCTATGTAAAATAAATTTAAAAATGAGTTTTTTTTTTTTTTTTTAAATGAAGACTAATGAAAAGGTTAGGAAAAGCATTCTTTTGCAAAAATTTTCCAATTTCCGAATTGGATCCCTCATCCAAACTGGGATAAGCTTGTATTTTGTGTATCGGTTTGGAATTGTTTGACTTTTCAAAAACTAATTAAAATTTTTGTTTACCTTTTACAAAAGGACAAAAAAGAGTTGAAATACTTCAATGAACCCATTTTCTCAAATAGGAAAAGAGTCAAATTCAATGGATGCCCTTCAACTTCTTTCTGTCTTTAGAGTTTGGTCCTTGAAGGTGAATTTGTACCAAATTGAACCTTTGTTTTTTTTTCCCCCTTGAAATCTGCCAAATTGAACCTTGATCTCCCATAAAGCCTCAAATGATTCCTTTGATAATATGTTATTGAGGTTGTTGGTGTTCTAACCTTAAAGGTTAACCTATTAGAAGGAGTAGTCTAACCCTTTTAATCTTATATCTAATTTCATGTCTAGACAATGTGAGACTTTTTATTTTTATGCATTCGATATATGTCGGTCAGTTTTATATTGATATTTTCATATAAATAGTGGGCGTTGATTATTAATAATAAATGTTATGACTTGAAAATGAAGAATTCACAAGTATCAAGTCTTAACATTTATTATTTCCAATTTCATAAAGCACACCAAAATAAAGAATCCTCTTTGACAACATCCAAGATTCCTGCTAACTAATAACCATGATCAGGAAGTACTTATTATTACATAATTTTATTTTCATATTTTGGTTTCAAGTTCGTACCAAACAAAAGTGTAGAAATTGTTTGCAAATTGCCATGTCACACTAAAATTTCGTCGGGTGGAGAGAATAGAAGCATTTTTGTGTTGAATATATTACGGTTAATTGATACGGCTGCAACGGAGCAAGACTGTAAGACCTGTACAGATTATTCCCAGCTTGAAAACGCTACTCATTTCTTCCACATTTCTCTCTTCCTTTATTCCTCATCCAGTGCTTCTACTATGGGCTTCCCTTCTTGTAGGTGACTCCACGCCCACTCGACAAGTGAAGTGTACTCGCCGCCATGGTTCGCTTTTCTTCCGGTCACCAACTCTAAGACGACGACCCCGAAACTGTAGACGTCGATCTTCTCGTTCACTCTTGTTGTACGAGCGTAATCTGCAATTTCATGTTATGAAGTACTTTTTTAGTTTTTTAAGAAGAAAATGCAAATGGCAGTAGTGTGACCACTATCATTTTAAGATTATTTCCTATGCGCCCCTCAAATTTAGAGTCACTTTCATTTGACTCCCTTAATTTGAAAAACTCCCAGTTTAACCTGGTAATTTTAAATCAATCTTACTTAATCTTTTTTATTAGAATTTAGTTAAAAACACACTGACAAAAGGAAATTAGTCTCATGAAATGTCTTATGTTATAATTACTATTAAAAACAAACAGAAAATTAACTACATGACTTTGTTTAATCCACTTACATTCCGTCTATTTCTAATTGAAATTCTATTAGAAAAGGGGGATTAATTCAAAATCCAAAGGATAAAATGTGAATTTTTAAAGTTCAGGAGCAGCAAAAAAAAAAAAAAAAAATGTCCTTTACTGGAAAAAGAAAGAATGAAAGAAAGTAGTTTACCTGGAGCAATGTAACCAAATGTATCGGCTATTGGTGACATTGTGGCAAGTGCTCCTTGCTTGGCTTACATCTTGGCTAGACCAAAATCGGCGATTTTTGGATTGAAATCGGAGTCCAGCAAAATGTTGCTTGACTTGATGTCTCTATGAAGAACAGGTGGCAAGCAATCATGGTGCATATAGCAGAGGAACCGAGCAGCCCCCACCGCGACTGGTAACCTCTTAGGCCAGTGGAGCACGATTTGGTGTGCAGAATCAGGAGCTGAGACCATAGTTTGCCTGCTTTTGTTGTGCAGCGATCTGTCGAGGCTTTGGTTTTCAAGGTACTCGTAGACGAGGAGTTTTGAACTCTCACTTGAAATACAACATAAGAGTTTCACCATGTTGGCGTGTTGGATTGAGCTCAATATCTTGACTTCCGAGAGGAATTCTTGCTCGAGCCTGTGTTCTACCTTCCTGTCGTTCCATATTCTTTTTACAGCAACAATGTCACCCTGATCATTAACGGGAATGCGATAAACTATTCCCGAACCGCCACTTCCGATCAAGTGATGATCATTCAAGCCGGGAAGGACTTTTGATTCTGTGAAATTCAACCTCTGGAAGGTGGTGAGCTTCCATTGCAAATCAACTTTTTGTTTCCTTCCGTGACGTCTGATAATTACGAAGAATTCGAAGGACAAAGCCAACAAAAGGACGGCCACACTTGCTGACATGATCAAAGCAAGATGTTGGGTTTGCAAGTTTTTTCAGGCCTTGGGATTTGGGACTGCAGAGCTTTAGTTTTTTAGCAATTTGTTGCTTGCACAGAGATTTGGATTGTTCAAGAAGCTGTTGGAATATGCAACATTCTCATATGCACGTGGGATTGTCCCAGTGAAGTCATTGGAAGAAAGATTCAGAAACATTAGTGGCAAAAGACCAAGTTGAGTTGGATTACTGCCTGATAGTTTATTGGAAAACTAAACCAAGTTTGTCAAACTGGTTAGCTTCTCAAAGTCTTCTGGAATGGAAGTCCTTGTCAGACATACTAAATTATATTAAATCAATTTTAAAAATTATAAAATTCTCAAATAATTGAAATGTTATTTTGATTGAAATAATTATATATTTCGATCATTTTAATTTTTTTAATCAAGTCATATTTAAGATAAATAGATTGAAAATGTAATCTTGATATTTTAAAATTTTAATTCATGAATATTTTGTGACTGATTTTACAAATACGTACGATGTTTTTGAGTATTTGTATAAAAAAAAAAAGGGTAATTAGACTAAATATTTGAGTGTTTTGAGTATTTTTCTTTTCTTTTCTTCTTTTTCTTTTTAAAATAAGTAGTCACGTTAATTATGTCCCGCTTGACATTTGTTTTACTAATTATTGTTTTCAATTCTACCCTACAACATCTATTAAGTTCTCTATTTATGTGATGATTAATAATTTGCTAAAAATCATTGCTTTCGAATTAATTCATATAGCAAGAAACAAATAGATAGATTATAAAATCATTGTTCTTCTTTTCTTATATAGGATTTGGGAGTAGGTAAAGGAAAATCTACGTGCATAATCTAGACGCAATGTGAAGATGGCGTTCAATTAAAAATTTCCTGAAAAGAACAGTTCATGACTTGAAAGCGTGAACAGGAGTACTGAGACGCCTTTGTTGAACAAAGACCTGGATATATGTCACGGTCACTTGGTCAAGAAGTTGCATGGGCTCACAAGTCACACCTCACGAGACCAGTAAAAAAGTTTGGAAAGTGATCATGGCCACTAAAATGAGCATGGATTTAGTATGCTCGTTGTCTTAGGACTCGTTTCGGACATAGATTCCGTTGCAAAAAATTCCAATTCAACGAAATCCAAATTATGCTCTTTTTCTCTAAATCAAAAAACAACTTACTCTTTTAGATTTCCAATCCAATTCAGGCTTATATGCTAATTAACCAGACTATATATATATATATATATAAAGGACAAATTTCATTTTACTCTCTACACGTTGGTGTTCTTTTAAACTTTGCTCCTTAAATTTTAAAAACTGATAGAAATACTTCATAAACTCTGACAGAAGGAACAAATATATGATGACATTTAATAATTTAAGGAGCATATATACCCGTTGTTAAAAGAACATCAAAGTTCAGAACAAAAATGAATATATATAAGAGTAGTTATTTGTGTTAAAATGATCAAGTGTGAATAGAAACTTTTGTAACCTATGTATAGGTGTAGGTATTTGTATTAAAATGATCAGGCGTGATTACTTTTGTTAACATATGGTTGAAATTCACCTGTAGAATTTTCTTGACACGTAGTTGAAAATTGACGACACTAGACTAGAATTATGTTTACATTTTGGCTAAAATTCTCATTTACATAGACGTATTGTAACTCGTCAAAGCTGGCTTACACGATTTCTTATGAATTTTCCTTCCCATCTTTCTTCCCATGCCTTCACTCTCACTTTGCACGTGTTTTTCTTTAGCTCATTTGAAGGATTATTGGAGGTGTATACTTTGTGCTATTATTTTGATAATTCAGACATTTCTTGTTTATAATGTGAACAAGTGGACTTGCAAATAATAAGTATTATTGGATATTTGAATTTGCCAAAATCAGGCTCAACTTCCGAAAGAAAATTCAAAATTTTTTTTTTCAATGAATAATATGAGAATGAATAGTATGAGAGAGGACAACTGATATCAATTAATTACAATAAATTTAAGAGAAATTCTATTGAGACTCTTTTTTTACTCTTACCACACCTCTACTTAAACCACACACCACTAAAATTTGAACTTTTAATTATTTCTCGTTGTACCTCTGCAATATTCCAGAAAATCCCTTATAATCCAAAAGAGCTCATCTTTTTATTTCTTATTTTTTATTTTTAACATATCAACCGAATCCCTATTTCTTATTCAACTATCCCACATATTTCTTTTTTTTTTTTATGAACCTTTTTTTTTCTTCTTATATAAAATTTAACATCCTTCCTCACAATCCTCATCTTTTCTATTTTTTTTTCTCTTCTTTTTGTTAAGGAATACAATATAATTAAAAGAAACATTAATGTGTCAAGACCATCAAAATTATAAAGAATTTCAATTGAAGCACTATCATTTTTATATGCCCCTTCATTGGAAATGGCAAAGCGAATCCAATCTGAGAAATTCAAATTCCTTAACCCCTTTACTGCAAATCCGAATTGATCAAGCGTAAAATCTATAAGATTCTGTTTTTTTTTTTTTCCCCGCAAGAAAAATAAATATCATTTCATTAGTGTTGATAAACATGTGTGTGTTTATATATAATTTCATCAGTTGTGTAAGCACGAATAAAAATGTATGATACACATGGTTCTACGCCCCCCTTTTTTTCCTACCAAATAGACAAAGCAGAAAATCTTGGAACAGGAAAATGGAAAATAAAAAATAAATAATAAATAAAAAAAACAAAAAACAAAAATCGTTTAAGAAACAAAGTGGGTGAAAAAGAAGGAAAAAAAACTGTAGGATTTATTTTTTTTTTTTTGGAAATAATGATGGATAGTTTTAGTAAAAGTTGTGGGGAGAGTAAATAAGGGGCCATTTCAATTGACTCCCTATTTCTTAAAACAATTATATGTCCTTAAGAGTAAATTTATTAATGACTAATTTTTGTAATAAATATTATAAAACGGGTTTTGTGAAAAGCAAATTGGGGATATCAACAGACTCACCTAAAGTTGATATATATACATATATATATATATATATTAAAAAAATTTGTCTTGCTCTTTGTAGGAGGAGTCGGGTACGAAAGTTTAGAAAATATATAAGTATTGTTGTTCAAAATCTTGGTTAAAACAATGTCATCTGAAGTTCTCAGTGCCACGAGAAAATTTTCCCACAACTTTGGTCTTGAAACAATATTTTTTCGATGGTCGTCAATATATGATTTGTTTATCATAATGACTGTCGTAAGTATTCTTCAGAATACTCTTATTGAAGGTGTGGTCGGCTAAAATTACTCTGTTTCTAAGGGTGCAAATTATCAACTGGTTCTAACACCTTATAAAGCATATTTATCTAAAAACACAAACCCACATTTTATAAATCCAAAAAGAAATGGTCAAAGAACCACAAACAAAAATACACAACTAGAAAGCTTTAACCCTTTTTTTTTCGTGAATTTTAGTGAATTTAAACAAAAAAGGATTGATAATATCAAAAATAAAAATTTAAGAGTTTGATTGTCAAGGAAAAATAATAATGATTAAATTGTCAAATTCAAAAATTTAGGAGAGCATCGGTGAGAAAAAGCCATAAAATAAAGAATCCTCTTTCACATCATCCAATCCTGATAACTGATAGCTATGAGAAAGTACTTATTATTACTATAATTTTTATTCTTTAATTTCTGGTTTCAAGTTAAACATATAAGTATAGACACTGTTTGCAAATTGCCATATCACACTAAAATATCGTTGGGGGGAGAGAATAGCAGCATTGTTTTAAAATTTAAGGTTAATTGGTACGGCTGCAACGGAGCAAGACAGTTAGAACGTCCTTCATGGAAGGCCTCGTGGAAGGCTGAGTACCTGTACAGATTATTCCCAGTTTGAAAACGCTGCTCATTTCTTCCACATTACTCTCTTCCTTTATCTCCTCGTCCAATGCTTCTCCTATGGGCCTCCCTTCTTGTAGGTGACGCCACGCCCACTCAGCAAGCGAAGTGTACTCGTCGCCGTGGTTCGCTTTTCTTCCGGTCACCAACTCTAAGAGGACAACCCCGAAACTATAGACGTCGATCTTCTCGTTCACTCTTGTTGTACGAGCATACTCTGCAATTTCATGTTATGAAGTACTTTTATAGTTTTGTAAGAAGAAAATGCCAAATGACACTAGTGTGATTACTTTCATTGTAAGATTGTTTTCACATACGCAAGTCGAAATTTAGAGCCACTTTCATTTATCTCCCTTATGAAAAACACTCACTTCAAGCTGTGAATTTTGAATCAATTCTACTTAATCTTTTTTTACTAGAATTTTGATTAAAAACATACAAAAAAAAAAAAAAAAAAAGAAATTAGGATGCGCTTGGTTTCAAGGTCCAAACCAAAGGTTTTCAATCTAATTTTTGTCCTTTTTTTTTTTTTTAAGTCTACAAAAATTATAACTATTTTACACCAAACAAATACTTAGTTTCATGAAATGTCTTCTGATATAATTATTATTAAAAAACAAATAGAAAAAATGACTATGCTTAATCCTCTTTTAATCCATATGTTTTTAATTGAAATTCTAGTCTGAAGGGAGATTAATTAAAAATTTAAAGGACGAAATTAGAGTTTTTAAAGTTCAGGGCAAAATAAAACAATATGACACAAAGAAAAAGAAAGAATGAAAGAAAGTAGTTGACCTGGAGCAATGTAGCCAAATGTACCAGCTATGGATGACATTGTGGCAAGTTCTCCTTGCTTGGCTAACATCTTGGCTAGACCGAAATCGGCGATTTTTGGATTGAAATTGGAATCCAGCAAAATGTTGCTTGACTTGATGTCTCTATGGAGAACTGGTGGCAAGCAATCATGGTGCATATAGCAGAGGCCCCGAGCAGCCCCCACCGCGACTCGTAACCTCTTAGGCCAGTTGAGCACGATTTGGTGCACAGAATCAGGAGCTGAGACCGTAGTTTGCCTGCTTTTGTTGTGCAGCCATCTGTCTAGGCTTTGATTTTCAAGGTACTCGTAGACGAGGAGTTTTGAACTCTCACTTGAAATACAACATAAGAGTTTCACTATGTTGGCGTGTTGGATTGAGCTCAATATCTTGACTTCCGAAAGGAATTCTTGCTCGAGTCTGTGCTCTACCTTCCTGTTGTTCCATATTCTTTTTACAGCAACAATATCGCCTTGATCATTAACAGGAATACGATATACTATTCCCGAACCGCCGCTTCCGATCAAGTTATGATCGTTCAAACCGGGAAGAACGTTTGATTCTGTGAAATTCAACCTCTGGAACGTGGTGAGCTGCCATTGCAAATCCACGTGTTTTTTCCTTCGGTGACTTCGGGTAATTACGAAGAATACAAAGGACAAAGCCAACAAAAGGACTGCCACACTTGCTGATATGATCAAAGCAAGAAGTCCGGCTGAAGTAAGTTTCAGGTCTTGGGATTTGGGGTTGCAGGGCTTTAGTTTTAAGGCTCTGTTACTCGTACAAAGACTTGGATTGTTCAAGAAGCTGTTGGAATATGCAGTGTTCGCAAATTCAAGTGGGATTACCCCAGCGAAGTTATTTGAAGAAAGATTTAAATAATCAATCACCAAATGACCAAGTTGGGATGGAATTTTGCCAGAAAATTTGTTTTCTGAGAGGTCCAAGTATGAAAGAATAGGTAAGATAGCAAGTTTTTCTAAAACTTGTCCAGTGAGTTGGTTCCGACTCAGGTCTAGAGTATATAAGGACTTCAATGACTCTACATTTGATGGTAGATCACCTGTGAGTTGGTTCTCATTGAGAAAAAGTTGAATTAATCGAGGAAGAGTAAATAATTCATGAGGAATGGTTCCTGTCAAGAGGTTATTGCTAGCCCGAAACACCCTCAGATTCTTCCAGGAAGCGACCCCAGTTGGAATCTTACCTGAAAACCTGTTGTTACCGACGTCAAGTTGCCAAAGATTGCTGCAATTTCCAAGTGATCCAGGAAGCTCGCCGCTGAAGTTATTCTCACAAGCCACCAGTCCAACCACTTCAGGTATGCTCCCGGTTAAGTTGTTCTCCGAAAGATCAAGTAACTCCAAGCTCGGAGCGTCAACCACTTGCGGAATCTCTCCAGACAGTTTGTTCCTATCAAATAGAAGTTGGCTCAAATTCTTCAGCGCGAACAAACCGCCTGGGATTTTCCCATGCAAGTCATTCTGGGATAAATCCAACCATTCCAACGCTTCCAAGTCTCCAATACTCGGAGGTATCTCCCCAATCAAGTTTGAATTGAAAATCCATAGAGTTTTCAACTTCTTCAACTTGGTATAATTGGAAGGCAGCGTCGACGGCGCAAGTAGACGGTTAGTGGACAATCTCAAATATTCGAGATTTGACAAGTTACCGATTTCTGGTGGTAAAGAGCCGTTAAACTGGTTGCCTCCCATACTCAGGACCTTCAGCTCCAGCAGATTCCCAATGGCAGGTGGGATATCAGCTGAGAAATTGTTGCCTCCAAGGTAAAGACTTTGAAGCTGAGCCAGTTTGTCTATGTCATCGGGAAGCCTTCCGACGAAGAAGTTATCGGAGAGGTCTAAAAGTAGTAGATTTGAACAGTTGAACAGAGCTCTTGGAAACTCTCCGGGGATGTAGTTTAAACCAAGATCAATGGCTGTGAGATTCTTCAGGTCACAGATGAAGTCCGGGACTGGTCCTGTGATGTTGATATTGTAGAGTGACAGCTCGGTGATGGAGCCGTTTGTGCAGGTGATTCCAGGCCAAGAACAATGGGAATTGTTCGAAGAAGTCCAGCCACTCATGAAGGGCAGGTTTCCCCAGCTCTGCTTTAGCTTAAGCAGGACTGAGCGTTCTTGTTCCTGGAGTGATTGGGAGAGAACTCCATGATTGATATGGAATACGAGGAAGAGAAAGCTTTGGAATTGGTTTAGAGATATTTTGATCGTTTTAGTCATTTGGATGGGGAGAGAGAGGGAGAGAGAGATCAGTTGATCGCAGCAAATAAATGCTTCGTGGAAATTCAGTCCCCGAGTTTCCACTGTGTATGTTAGGATGTGACGGTCATTGGTCAACGGAGACTGATTATATATATACAATTTTTCTTACTTGTAAACTGCACAACCCAAATGAAGTTTGATACCACTTTTGCCCCTTTAAATGACCCCAAACATTTTATGTACCAAAAAATTTAAACTCAATTTTTATCCCTGAAAAATCAACAAAAATTTTAATTAATTTTTTAAAATTTAATTAATTTAATCTTAAAATTTTCATTCTAAATCGATATATTAAACACATCTTGAATTTTTTTAAAATACCAAGTTTATTATTCCTGATCTTTATTAAATAAATTTTAAAACGATAGTAAACTAAATTATCTAAAATCAATTTTTAAAACTTAAAATCAAATAATTGAAATATTATTTTAATTGATAGAATTGTTCTTATTATTTTAATTTTTTTTACTCAAATCATATTTAAAATAACATTTAAGATAGATTGAAATATGTATCTTGTGTTTGGAACAAAAGTTTTGAAATAAAATTTTGATATTGGAGTCAGTTAACATTCAAAAATTAATTACAATTTTTATTGGCTTTTCAGAAAAGTGTAAAAATCCAGCCTAAAACTTTAGTTTAGACCTTTGTTCCAAACGCACACATAATCTTGATATTTTATATAATTATTTATGGGTATTTTGTGACTGATTTTACAAATACATAGAATGTTTTTGAGTATTTGTATTAAAAAAAAATGATAGTTAGACTGAATATGCATGAGAGTTTTGGATGTTTTTCTTTTCTTTTTAAAATAAGTAGTCACGTTTTGTCCCGCTTGACATTTGTTTTACTAATTGTTGTTTTCATGAATTCCCAGACTAACAAGTTCTGTATTCTTACGTGATGATTATTAATTTGCTAAAAATCTTTGCTTTCAAATTTCAGAGTAGGAAACAATTAGATAGATATAAAATCTTTCTTCCTTTCATAATTATTTAGGATTTGGGAGCACTAATTAAATACTGTTTGGCCGCAAGAAAAATCTACTTGATGGCATTTAATTAAAAATTTCCTGAAGAGAACACTACATGTCTTGAAAGTGTGAACAGCAGTACTGAGACGCCTTTGTTGAACAAAGACCTGGTCTCGGTCACTTGGTCAAGAAATTGCATGGGCTCACAAGTCATTTCTCAGAGACAAGTAAACGAGCTTGGATAGTGATTATGACCACTAAAATGAGCATGGATTAAGTATCCTCGTTGGGCTTAACTTACGTTTGATTCACTAATTGAAAATGAAATTTTTAAGTTAGAGTGATTGATTTTTAAAAATTAATTATAAATTTTGTTAACTTCTTCAAAAATGACATAAAATGAAATAAAAAAAAATATACAATTGAGTTTGAGTTAAATTAAAACCTTAAACAAAACCTTAGGACTTGTTTGGGTCATAAATGTATTGTAACTCGTCAAAGGCTTAAATACACGTTTTGGATCTTTTTACGAATTTTCCCTTCCATCTTTCGCATGCTTTCACTCTCACTTGCTTTAATTTAGCTTATTTGAAGGATTATTATTACTTGAGGTGTATACTTTGTAGTATTGTCTTGATTGAGACATTTCTTGTTTATAAGGTGAACAAGTAGACTTGCAAATAGCAAGTAATATCGGATATTTGAATTGGCCAAAATCAGGCTTAGCTTCCGATAGAAAATACAATTTTTTTCAATGAATAATACGAGAGAACACAACTGATATCAATTAAATATCGAAGTTTTAAAGATTTTTCTAGAAAAAATTACATTGCATATGCCTTTTTGACTTTTCTTATGGTCTCTTTCTACGGGGAGTCGGGTATGCAAATTTAGAAATAAATTTAATATTGTTGTTCAAAATCTCAGTTAAAACAATGTCATCTGGGGCTCTAAGTGACCCGAGAGAGTTTTTCCACAACTTTGGTCTTGAAAAAATATTTTTGCCATGGTCAATAAATATGATTTGTTTTATCATAATGACAATCGTAATATTTTTTAGGATACATGTCGAGGGATGGTCAGCATTGCAGAGCACCTCATCCCGACCATCGAATATCATCCCAATATCAATGTTCTGGTTGTGACATGTCACTTTCTCAGCTAGCCGACCAGATTGGCCGAGTAGACCCATTTCCAAGCACAAGCCTAGCTATCAGCTTAAGGTTATGGATACCACCCATTGCTACAATATGCTGACAAATGTTGAGCATTTCACGTTCAGAGGTACGAACAATTCCTATATGCTTGCTAATAATCAGAATCATGTACTAACTTAAACATCAAAGAGTATTAGGAGGACAGTACCTGTGATTCCTTGTTTTGCAGGTCACTCTAGTATGATAGCAAGTCCAGATACCATGTGCATTATTAATAATAGGTGGTCTGTATCCAGATTAAGGCATTTACAGCCCTATCTAATTTAATTTTGCAACATCAAAGTTTAAGCGAAATAAGTTCTCATTTAAATAAACTTTACATTTTCTCATTATGCTAATTAAAAGCTACAACACATCACAAAAACGATATAATTATTACTACATACTAAAAGGGAGGGCCTGATTACTATTCTTTCTACAGTGTGTTGCCATTTTTGTCCCTCCCTTGTATTAACTAAATATCGCTACTAGCTATAACCAATCACTCTGTGACCAAATTCCGCTTTTTTTATTTGTGGGTTGCAAGACCAATTCTACTTTCAAGACAAACTAATTTGTCTTTTTAAATACTTGAAATTGTGAAGAAGCCACATTGTATCCTGAATATCGTTCTTCTTTTTTTTTTTTTTTTCAGAATTTTAATTGTCCCCCCATAATGCGAGAAAGATTAAAATCGTTCCCCCATTCATTGATTTAAATGCATAATTATCATTTGAGTTTTATAACAAAAATTATAGTCCTCCATTTAATAATTAGAGTACATTAGAATGTTTTTATTCAACAAAATACTATTTCTTACTCTTTTTATATTACCACCATTGGAAAAGAAAAATATTCCTGGCTCCTAAAGATCCAACTTTTCAAATCACGTGTAGAACTACTGTTAAGTTGTACACGTTGCTGCACATATTGTAGATCAACTATGAACAAGAGCTACTATTAAATAACAACGCGAGTTCCCACTCTAATTTGACACAAGTATAAACAGACCATGTCTTGTTTTTTCCCTGTTTGAACTTGACAACTTTGTCATGTTGAATCTACCATTATGACATTTTAGCAATATTAAAGGGAAATGTAGACATAGTTGCTAAGAGAAAACTGTGAAAACACTATCTTAAATAGATATGTTTTTGTTTTTTGTCATCTTCCAATGCTTATTTAGATTGTTGACCCTATATATTTATCTAATTGGAAAAAAGAAAAAAGAAAAAGAAGAAAACTATTATAACCAGACTAATAATTTAGATATGTGCTTTTTAAGGCAATCATGCGAATCACCCCCGTTAGTTTACGCGAGCAGTGATTTAGCATAAACTAGCTCACCTCATGCCCAATTTTACGGACCATGTCCCTCCTTATTCATCCATTTTGATGGGCCCACATATATAACAATATAACAATATATATATAAAAGCCCAAGTCTCCCTCTTCTTCTTCTTTTTCTTTTTTTTTTTTTTAATAAGTACACAAAAAAATATATTTTTAGAGTCCCATTTTAAAATATATCTATTTTTCAATAATATTATATACATGTTTATTTTTTAAGAAATAAATATTTGTGATACCTATTTTGGACTTTTACTTTAATTGACATCATTTTATTTTTATACATTTTCTTTTATTTTCCTTTTTTATTTTTTATTTTAATGATAAATATTTTTTGTTGATAATTGTGAATTACCTTTAATAAACCAAAATTAGTTATAAACATCCAAATGATTATAATAAATTTAAAATATTTACTATAAAAATGATGGTTCATACTAAATAATAAACACAACATAAAATATTAACGATAAAAGTTGATAAATTTTCATACTTTTTAAACAAAAAAACCCAATGAATTCTTTATGAAAAAATCTATTTGTTTATGTAATCCACTATAAATCAAAGGATTATCATTTATGTCTTAACTAAATAAATTGAAGAATAACACAATAAATAAAATCAAATTCTTTATGAAACAAAAAAATTATTATTTATATAAATTAGTAGAAATGAAATTGAACATATCTTCATGATAAAGACAGATTCATTGTACTAAATAGTTTTTTGAGATTTTTTTTCTTTATTTAGCTTTTTTTCATTTAATGTGGAATATGATTTTGAGAAAATATTCTTTTTTTTTTAAGTTTATTATGAATATTTACTCCTTTATAATAAATCAAAAAAAAATTTTGAAAATTTCTTTTCCATCAATTCCTTGTGTAATTTTATTAAATCAACTTTAGCCCTATTTGGTAAACATCTTAGATTCCTTTTTTTTTTTTTTCTTTCTTTCTTTTTCATAATTTCTTTCTTTGTTAATTACCCATTCTTTATGAAGGATAAAATTATCATTATAATTACTCTTTTAAATGTTTATGTAAATAAAAAGAAAAATTGACATATTTCAAATCAATACCTCTAATTTGAATATCTATGTAAATAACTTTTTTTTTTCCCTTTTTTTTGGGATCCAAGATGGGTTGTTTTATGGATATAGTACATTAATATTGTTGTGATTAATGGATGTTATACTTTATTTTATAAATTGCGTTCGAAATTCAAACAGTGGATATGTAATGTAACTGGACATATATATATATACACACACACATATGTGTGTGTGAGTGTATGTGTGTGTGTGTATTGTAGCTAAGGGAAGCAGGAACATGAGGACAGTAAGTGGTTTAGGTGGCGGATTAAATTTGTAACTTTACGTGTTAGAGCACGACTGTTAAAAAAGTAGTGTTATTTTCAGTTAAGAATTTAACAGTTAAATGGATAAAAGGATTAAACGAGACAATTCCATAATTTAGTATTAGACGTTTAAAGTTATAATGAATCAGATGAGATTTGAAGTACTACGGTTAGAAGACATGAAATTAGACCCAAATCCAAATAGAGAACAAATCATCAAACCACAAATAGTAAGAAGACATTGGTGTCCCCAAATTTATTTATTTATTTATTTTTCTTTCCTTATCTCAATGGAAGGATAAGGAAGAGACTAGAATGGAAACTGTCTTCACATCCTTTATTTGAGCGAAAAGTGTTTTTACAAGTGGTAAGTTGTTGGCCAAAACAAGAAGAAATAAAATTAAAAAAAAAAGAGCATGCATATATATATATATATATAGATATAAAGCGGAGAAATTATTAGTAGTCCACATGTACTATGTTATTGTGCTTATATGGTACACCTACTAAATTAAAGTTTGACATTTTTATATTTTACCTATTTCATCTTTTTGTTATATGTTTCTCTTTCTTAGTGTGTATCATCTGAATTAGTAAATCTAAATTAATCAACATAAATATCAATTAAATCCCTTATATAACTAATTATTTAAACAAAAATCAACTTAACTTTCATTCATTTAAATTTCTCTAAAATAAAAAACGGTATTGCAGTTTTTTTTTTTTGTTTTTTAATTTTTTTTCAGGAATTGTCCTATATTAATTTTTTTGAAGACCGTTTTATATCAATTTTAATACAAATGAAAACTTCATTGTGTGGAATGAGAAAATTTTCTCGTATAAATAGTTAATAAATAAAAATCAAGAAATACACATATAACTATTTTCATATATCGTCTGTAAAAGCAATTCTTGATCTTGTAGGTAATATATGAAAGGCAATAAATAAATATTGCTATATGTACAAATACATCAACAACCATCAACTTAGAAATTGAAAAGGCAATTCTTGCTTTTAAAATCTATATATTGAAGTTTTCGTTTTCGTTTTATTTATTTATTTCTTATTTTTTAAGAATGAAGGTTGTTCTTAGTTGTTTTCATTACATTTCCAAAAAAAAAAAAAAAAAAAAAAAAAAAGAACAATTTGTTTAGGATCTTGTCGTGTAAGTTATACATATAGGTGAAAGAAGGATTTTTTTTTTTTTTTTATCTCTTGATTTTCAGTTTATTTCTATGAAGAAGTTTTCTCATTCCCAACAGTAAAGTCTTTGTTTATGTTAAGAAAAAAAGAAAGAAACATCATATCGAGGTTTCAAGCTGCATATAAAAAAAAATTCTTTACAAAAGATTTTTTTTAAAAAAATTAATTAATTTATATAAAAAGATTTGGGTGAGATATTTATGGCATTTAGATTTACTAATTAAGGTAATATACACTAGAAAAGAGAAACATACAACAAAAAATTTTATAGTAAAGTATTCAAATACCAAATTTTTATTGAGTGGATGTACCACATAAACACGATGATATGATATACTCAGTCCACTGAATTATTTCTCTATAAAGCAATCAACATCTACATCGGAATCATTATTTCTATAATTATAATGCCATTATTAAAGGTTTTTAATAGCGTTTTGTGTATATATTGTTATAACTTTCTAAAATGGCAATAAATGAGATAATATAAGATCACCAATTATAGATCAATTTATAAAGTTGATAGTGATTTGATTGTCTTGACTAATTGTCCTCTTCTTGTATACTATTTGAACTTTTGAACTTTTGAGTTTTAACAGTGAAGCAGGCCGGGGAATTCTGAGTGTAGTTGATGGTAAAAGGGAATTTTCTTTCTTATTAAAAAAAAAAGAGGGAATTTTCTTTTTGAAAAAGAAACATATAAAATTAAAGGCTCACGTTTGGAACTTTTTGATAATCCAAGATTGTTACTTAGAAGAAAATCTTCAATAGCTTTCAAGAAAATGCTCTATGTAACAGTTTTAATACTGTGGATAAAGTATGGTGTAATTTTAGATGGCTAAAACCATAATTATCAAGAATGTTATTAAATTCGTATATAGTATTATTTTCTAGTGTATTTTGATGTAATTTGAATATATAACAGTCGTGTACAGTATTGATGTGCGTGTTTATCTTTTGTATCCTACCATAATATCTTCCTTTAGAAAAAAATAAAACAAATATTACATGAAAGAAACTTTTCACGTGGCAAGCTATATAAAAATGTTAATGCATATATACAGATGAAGAAAACTTCTCTCTGGTCCCAACAGGTAGGGATTCAAGGTATTAGGTGTGAGGTTCAAAATTAAGAGGTATTTTTTAAATTAATAAATGTTGGGAAAAATATCTAAATGACATAAATTTAAAGGGTATTGTATTAACAAAACACAACAAATTAATACTATATTAATATGATATAAAATTAAACTAAAGTTAATTAAAATTTGTGTGTTGTTGGTCAAGAATGAAAATTTTATATCATATTAATCAACAAATAAAAAAATATGATTATTTTTAGTAATTTTCTCATGAATGTCTATACTAAGAAAACACATATAGGAAAAAAAAAATCAAATGTGGATATTGGACAGAGTCTTTTATTTTATTCTTTCCTTTCTTTTTTACTTTTCAATTTTGAGTTTGATTTTATCAAACATAGTAGCCGTCACAATCTTTTAATAGCAACTCCATCATTCTAAAAGTTTGATTTTTGTGTAAAAATTCCAAAAACTGAATTTTTCTTTCTTTTTTTTTTTTTTTTTTTTTTTTTTTTTGGTTTTCAAGGAATTTGTAACTTACAATTAAATAAGGTTAAATTAATTTGGAAAGTAATTGATGGGCTAGCCAACCAGTTTTGTCAAATGTGCGACTTGTTGTCAATTGTAGACATACATCCTAACCTTCAGATATTTAAAAGGTCCCCAGCACTTTTTTTTTTCCTGCTGAAAAGGTCCTAGGCGGCCAGCATATTATATTATGACAAAAGCACTGAACTTTTCTTTATTATATATTCTGAATCTTCACTTAATATCATTTTTCATTTTATAATCCAAACACAGCAAAAAGAAACGTCTCTATATATCTGAAACATATATGCACTGCGAGTAGTTACTCTTCACTGAAAAAAAAAAGAAAAACCCCTCTAAATTGTTTGTGTTACTATATCGAAATAAATATATATATATATAAATATATATCCATAACGAGTTTTTAGTCCAACAATTATAGCAATTCAGCAGATCTAACTTTTTTTTTTAAACGGTAACTACGGGTTGATTTATATGTAACGTTATACAACCATTTTGTATATTATATTTTAAAGTTTTTATGATAACTAACATATATCAATTAACCGAAAATGTTACATATCAATTGATTGACGTTAGTGTGAAACACAATATTACACTGCATCCCAAGTAAAGACTTTTAAGTCTTTATCTACATAATAATAATAATAATAATAATAATAATAACAATATATATGTGTCGACTTTCTTACTAGTACCCTATTTTTATAACATAAGAACAGTCATCCCCAATAATAATAACAATATATATGTGTGGACTTTCTTATCTAGTACCCTGTTTTTATAACATAAGGACAGTCATCTTCTTTGGGGCAGTTGGATCGAAAAATAAACCGTATTACTGAAAAAAGAAGATTTACCATGATACAAACTCCGGCAATACAGATTCTAATTAATTCTACAAAAATAAGAAGTACTAATTAATTATAGCCATTGAAACAACATACTCATTGCTTTCCGGTGTCGCACGAAAGTTGATCGGCGCCGGAGATGTGGCAGCGGCAGAGGGGGCAAGATTTGCAAACGGAGAGCCAGGTGGCAATGCAACCGGCGTGGTACACGTGGCCGCACGGCACTCGCTCGGCGGACTCGCCGGAGTGGAAGCTCTCCATGCAGACCGCACAAGAATCAACATCCACAGTTGATATGGTCACCGTGGGCATGCAGTCGACAATCAAAGGATCTTGTGATGCTTCTGAGACCGTTAAGATCTGATGATCATGATGATGATGATCATATGGGGTGGAATACTCCTCTGGCAAAGTCAGAACCTCGTCGAGATCGAACTGTTGGTCGATGATCGTCGGAGAAATCGGCGGTCGGAAGTTGGACTCGGAGATTAGAGTAGCCATATTGGAAAACTTGGGTCACAGAAAGATATAGGGAGCTTGGGAAAATGAAACTAAAGTCTGTCGGCTTTTGGTTTATTAACACTTTGCTAGGTGATGAAAAGTCAAATATTTACATATAGGATTTTTTTTTTTTTTTGTTAATTGGTTTTTTATTTTTATTATTATTAAAAAAAAAAAAAAACAATTTGATGGTTACTTGATTGCATGATTGACGAAAAAAAAAATGAAAAATGAAATTGACTGCTTCAAGTTGGCAATTAATTGGATTTCTAGATGCGGCCGTTTTCAAGACAAAATTTAATCCTACATATCCTAGGGCCATACTTGTCTATAACCTAGGTACATATGTATGTATGTGTATGTACACAATAACGCATCGAGACTTAATTAGTAGTTACACTCACACGCATAACTCGTTCTTCAGCTACTTTTATTTTTTAAATTTTACTTGTGGTTGCTCCGTTGGATTTATTGACACTGAAGTCCTAATTCCCTTTTGTGTCTTGACATGCGTTTGAAGTAAGAGTTTGAATTAAATTATACATTTGATATAGTATTTGAATGGCTGGAGTTAAAAAATATATAAACTTAAAATATGTTCAATCAAAAATATCCATATGGAGTTTATTTCGTTCGTCTTAAAATTCTACACAATTTGAGGGAGGAAAAATCATCTCATATAGACTTATATATGCAAAGTTACGGCCTTTTAAAGTTTGAGTTACAAAATTATAACAGTAACTATGAATAATAAAACTGAGGTTAACTTTTCAAAAAAAGACAAAAATTAAGTTGTAATTTGTTATTCAAACCATGGTGCCAATCGCGTGCTAGTTAGTAGTTATACTCATATGCATAACTCGTTTTTCACCTCACCTTTTTTTTTTTTTTTTTTTTAATTAGTTTGATTGTGGTTGTTCCGTTGGATTTATTGAAACTGAAGTCCTAATTCCTTTTTGAGTCTTAGTTAGAAGTTACAGTGAGTACTCACATGCATAACTGGTTTTTCACCTTACTTTAAGGCGGAAAAAAAAATATTCATTGTGTTTGCTCCGTTGAATTTATTGAAACTGAAGTCCTAATTGCTTTATTTATTTATTTATTTATTTTTATTTTTATTTATAAATCTAATTGCCTTTTGATTGGACAATAAATCTTTTTTTTTTTTTAAACATCTTTAGACAACTAATCTCATGGAGCCGTCTTCCCATAAACGGCTTTTTGTCATAAACTTGATGAGAAAAACTCTATAATTGTTGTTTGATCTAAAAGTTTGAAAGTAAATTAGCATTTAAATGTGGTTGTAGAGGTAAACTAATGATAGTTTCATATACAATTTCATAAAAAGAATATATATAGAGAGTTACCATTTCAAATTCAAATAACAAATAAAACGGTGCTAAGATGGTACCGTCTCGCAGGTAACAAAAAGATTATAGACTAAAACTTGCAATTATTGTAAAATAAGAATTTCGTTATTTAATTAATTAATTCTTGATTACTTAAGAGTAGAGACAAAAATTTACTAAGGAATCCATTGTATTAAATGAGCGATTATTTGACTTGATATGTTAATTAAGTCAATTAAATTCATCACGGCATAATTTGTGTCACCCATCCTTCCATGCTCGTTTATTTATTTATTTATTTATTTTTTGAATTAGAGAATGACAGATTCGAGCTCTATATTTTGAGGTAGAGTCAAGTGTGAAATTATCGTTAGACTCGTCTGCAATCACTTTTCATGTTTGTTTATGAAAATCAAATTTAAAGTATGTTTAAAATAAAATATAAAATAAACAGTTTAGTATTGGCAAATTTGCTTAAAAAATGGCAATGCATTCTTAGTTAAATATAAGAGACTTGGTGAAGTGTTCTATTTAGACTTTCTTTGACATATAAGTTTAATTTTAACTAAATTATACTTTTATATTTTGATTTTTATCTTTTTCTAAAAAATTAATAAAATTTATAATTAATTTTTAAAAATTTAATTAATTTTAATTTAAAAATTTTATCTTTAATTAATTTATCAAACGGATGGTTAAGCTTATAATTTGTTTTGGTTTTTTGAAAAAGGTTCATTAAATTGAGGCAGAGAAAGTCGTCTCTCGCGCACTTTATGTAAGTATCTAATCTCACATGGTAGAGAAACTTGATAAGGACACCTGTAGATGTAGGTGCCTTGGTAGTTGTGTCATAAAGGACAAAAACCATATCCGTTTTGCAAATTGTGTTTACATAGGAATTAGAAAAAATTTTGTTGAATTTTAATATCCTAAATAATATCTAATCAAATCATATAATATCCTATAAGTAATGATTTTTAACTACACTTTTCTATGCCTTATTAACATATATAAGGTTAATAATAAGGTTGTATTAGGATGTGGTGACCCAAATCCTTTTGGATTCTGACATATAAAATTTTGCGGTTTCTTTAGCAAAATAAGTTTATTAATTAATGAAGTGACATAATGTAAATAATTAGATATTATTTAAGATATTAAAAATTTTTAGACGATTTAAATCGGTTGAGTGTCAATAATTAAAAAAATAAGGTCAATTTTGCCATAAAAAAAAATAGCAGTTAATTTAAAAAGCAAGGTAAAATAATTGACCTGCAAGATATAAGACCATGAAAAATACACGGGCTCTTGAAAGTAATGTTAAGGTGGATAAAAATGGAATAAAATTTAGATTGTGCTAGGAATATGAGTGTGACTCCACATGAATTCATTGAGAATATTATTGCTTTAGCCAGCGCTGCCTTTGCCAAAGGCCAATAATACAGTAGCTTAGAATCAATATAATACAAGTAGTGAGTCAAAGTTGAGGCTTTTAAGTGAGAATTACGAATACATATGCATTGATGATGAATAATTGAGAAGAAAACATTATATATATAGTTTATATATATATATATATATGTATATAAACATAGACATCAAGTGGTTAATGCAAGTGGGGTTTTGGTTGCCCAAGTGGGTTTGCGAGACCATAAAGGGACCTGTATATATACGTTACCATGAAGAAGACGCAAAAAGCTAGGTAGCCAAAGCCTAGCGCCAGCTTTGAACCATAGAATTTATTGTGGTTTTTTTAACAATGACACAATTGACTTTATTATAATGCCATTGTCGGAGAAAAACACCCCTATGCCGTTTGCTAGTGTAGGGATTTTCTTAAATATGAAAAGTACTTGATATTTGAGTATTTTTCAAAAGTTAGTCAAGTAAAAAAAAAAAAAATTTAAATTACTATTAAATTTTTTTCCTAATAAGGCTCAATTAGGCCCAAATCACTTGAAAAGGTGTTCAAATTCAAAGAGTCATATTTTCACCAGCTCCGATCTATATGTAGAGTTGAATATACATGTTTTTCACTAATTCATCCAAATCTAAGATGAAAATGTACGTGTCAAGCTCTAAAAGTGGTGGATGAGTTTTGCTCGCATGATATTGGATGCTAGGCATATATAGAAGCAAATTAATTTGTATATTTTTTTGACAGCACTATTTTTTCAAACATTGAAGTTGAAGATTTTTTTACGATAAAAACTTCTCAAATTGTACCCAATTTTATGCCTCAAGTAACTAATAGTAATTAGTTTTGAGGAAAATCTCAACCTCAATCACTTTCCGAAATTAAGAAGAAAAGAAAAACAATGAACAAAAAATATTTATTACACTTACGTACGTAAATTAGTTGGAGATCGCGTTGAAATAGACCAAAAAAAAAAAAAACCACGTGTTGAGTGTTGAAAGTGTCATATGATGCCTTGAAGTGTCATGTGATACCGTGGGAGGTACGGACATATAGCATTATAGAAACATTTGCTTTTTTGATATGTAGCAATAGATTGGGACGAGTACGTAATTTGGGTATTGCTGACATAAAAACCAAATCAAAATTTTGGATGGAATTTGATGTAGGAAAAGTATTTGATATTCCTTTTTTTTTTTTTTTTTTTTTTTTAAGTTTGAAGGGGTATAGGATTACACGTTTTAAATTTAAGTGGCAGATCACAAAGATAGTGAGTAAATTCAGTGAGAATTTCTATAATTTGTCCCCATTTTTTTTGTTTTGGCCATTAACATTTTTAGACCTGACATCAAGGCACACTGTTATTGTTACTATTATTATTTTTTGAGCCTGAAGGTAAAGGATTTGAACTCTTCATTAATGATGAATTCAGGTATAAAATTATCACTAAGTTATGCTTGCCATCACGAAGAATATTATTTTTATTATTATTAGGAAAATTAGGTTGGGTAACTTTTTTTAATCACTTAATCTAATAGATGATTCAACTTTTTTTTATTTAGGAAAATGATCGTTTGTTATTTTTCATATTTAGTCAATCAATGATTGACTGTAAAATTTGGTGATTTACGTTATAATTAATTAGTGATTGACCGTTAGTCAATAACTAATTGACTATTTAAGAAAATTAATTAACTATTTTAGAAAAAAGGGCTTTTTAACTAATTTTAAATATTTTGGTTATTTATTAAAAAAAAACTTTTTAAATTAAAGAATGCTATTTAGTTATAAATACCTTATTATTATTGGTATTATGATATTATTATTGATAGGACTCCTAAGGCTTATTAGGTCATATTGTGCAAACTAAATCAAACATCCAAAAGGCAGTACTTTCTACTTTGGAAGCGATATAAAAATAATAACACAACCAGTATGTAATATTCAATCATGAAATAATAAAAATAAGACCCCACATACAATTTCCTACATATTTACTGCAAATAAATTTTTTTATAAAAAAAAAAAAAAAAAGAAAATCAATATCAAAATAGGAATACTAATTCATTAAACTTCATCAAAATCACGCCTATATATAGACGATTTAGACCACT
>CM046369.1:3674735-3727996 GCA_025413025.1 Ficus hispida | reverse complement strand
CGCAACTGTGTGGCGGTCGTAAAACTGCTCGTTGAACATGACAAACGTACAGCCTACATGAAGGATGAAGAAGGAAATGACAGCTCTTCATGTTGCAGCTTCTCGTGGCCATTACAAATCAATGAAGGAAATCATATCATGTTATCCGGATAGCTGTGAATTGGTTGATAATAAAGGCCAGAACGTTCTGCACCATGCCATGGATAGTGGTAGTATGCATGCAGTGAAAGTAATCCTGGATGATTATTCACTCAGTAATCTACTGAATGAAAAGGATAAGAACGGAAATACGCCTTTGCTTCATGCCGACACTTCACTAAAGTACAACGTGGATCTCCATCATTATCCAAGGGTCAATAGGATGGCATTCAACAATCAAGAACCAGAATTCTCTTGACATTGTCTCAACACAAGTGGGAGACAATCCTTTGAAGGTAACACACACAAGACAATTATTTCTTGAAATTCTAGATTTTGAAATTGTCTCCGGTAGATCCTCCTTTGTGGGCAGCTGCCCCGGACAAAGAGGCTTATTGTAATTTAGCCCAATAAGAAAAATATATCTATGGATTTTTCTTAGTTTGTCCCCCCCCCCGTAAAATTTTCAAATTGCGACATTATTTATACAAATTTTATTATAAATTTTCATATTCATTCAAATCTTGACTTTTAGCAATTCATATACATTCCAAAATCTTGACTATTTAGCATACTTATATTTCAAACATTAAAAAAATAAACACAACTATTGTATAAATTCATGTATTTGCTAACTTCAAACTTTAAAAGTGAATTTAGTTCAATACAAACTTAGTTTATAGCTTTAAATCTAAACCAAAACTGTGATTTGGTTCTCTTTAAATAATAAAAGAAAGACACAAATATATATTTTAAAAGAAAAAAAACATAAAAAAAATATTTTAAAAAATAGACGAATATTTTAAAATATAGTTATATAGTTATTTTAATTTAAATTTTGGTTTGATTCCTACCCATGCAAAAATTTATGACTCAGGCCTTACTGCTGACAGCCAAAAAAAATAAAAATAAAAAATAAAAAGAAGAAAAAGAAGATATTTACTTTTTATATCTTATAATTTACTCTTATTCAGAAAAATTTACCTTTTTTAGATTTTTTTTTTTTGGTCAATACTTAATTTTAACTTAAAATACCTTTAAAATGGGTTATGTACTTTTTATACCCTACATTTTGTTTTAATTGAAAAAATATACTATGGCATTTTAAAGTTCTATATTTTTATACAATTAGATTATATTTAATACATAAATCTATACTTCTTCTCGATTAATACTTATTTTGATTGCAAAAATACTATAGATTTGTGTATTAAATATAATAGAATGATATACACAATAATGATTTTAGAATGTATGGTATTCTCTCTGAATAAAAAGCAAAACACATTATGTTAAAGGTGAATAATTCAAATTTTAGTTTTTCATTATAAGGGTATTTTTGATATTATAACTTAAAATTAAGTGTTGACCTATAAAATGTATAAATTTATATATTAAATATAATCCGTTCGTATAAAAATATAAAATTTCAAAATACATCATATATTTTTTAATAAAGCAAAATACAATATATAAAAACATAAATAACAAAAAAAAAAGACGAATATTGGAAAGCCTCCCACATAAAGCTGTTGATAAGAGTATACAGGGCATTGCCTTTTTGCAAGAGAAGTAAAAAAAAAAAAAAAAAAAAAAAAAAATAGCAAAAAAAAAAAAAATGGTGATTTTCCCCTTTTGCCCACTATTAAAATCAGTCCTAAATTTATCAAAAAAAAAAAATCAGTCCTAAATCCGACTAAAAACTTTATTCCTGGTTATATGTATTTAGTAGTTTTTGAAAAATATTAGGGGTATTATGTGTTATATTTTTCATGTTATCTATTTCTCAGAAAATAGTATGCCATAGTACTGGTTGTCCTCTGTGACTGATTTCATGACACCTCTTGTGAATATGAACTTTTCTGTTCTTCTGTATTATTGCTTCCTAATCTGTGATGGTAATGCTACTTTTGATGTATTTTTTGTTTCTCTGTTCTAAAGTAGGTGCGATTTGTGTGTCAAGACAAGTGCAGACACTTGTTGAGTTTTTTCCTTTGGATTTATTAACAAGGTTTTTAATGAGGTCTCTTTTAGAGTCTGATTTTAAATGAAAGGATCTCAGTTGTCCCGTATGACGTCAGACTCTGCTTGCTCTTGTGGGTAGTTGCTTGGCTTTGGTTTTTTGGTTTGGCTTTTTATGGTTGTATTTTTTTTTTTTTTGGGTTTTATTTTAATAAATTTGAGGTGGGACTTCGTGGGGGATTGGATTGCTAGTGAATACCAATATAGTTTGGATGTGCAAGTTTTTTCAGATGTTAGTTGTTTGCTAGTACCATTTTGTAAAAGAAATAGTAAAGTAGAAGGTTAGCTCCACCCACTGATAAGTAACCGCAGTATGAATGTTTGTGGATGGGAACTTCTTCATGTCATATCTTTTTTTTTTTTGTTTTTTTTTTCTTTGAAAGTCTTGTCATATCTAATATTGTCTATGTTATCCCTTCTCTTTCAATTGTTAATAGTTCTATGTCATATAATATATGAATATATTTTTACATGAGAAATGTTCTTGGACTCGTTCCTGGTACTGAAATGAATCTGTTACGAGCTGGTTCATTTTTTGAATATTGTATGCTGACTTGTTTTGAACTAACAGAAATAAAGTACATGCTAATGGTTTGTTATTGACCCCTTCTTTCAATGATATCTTACACAGTAGCGGCGATATGATCAAATATTATAATATGAGAACTAGACTTTTTTTTTTTTTTAATAAATAGAAGAGAACCATTTATTATTATGTCTGGTCAGTTTTCAATATCAACATTTTTTTCTTTTCATGTATGAATTTGTGTATAAACTCCTACCCAGTTTCCAAACAATACAGACCTAACTCTATATATAATTGACTGCACAGCAATTTCTAGAAGTGATGTTGACATTACTACTAGGCGTAAGGTCCGTTCTCCGTACAACAGTGATCCTTAAAAACGACCCTGCTGACTGGGGAAAAACTGATGAGGACTACTACCGTACAGTCGTTGAGAAAGGTACGTCAGATCTACTGGTAGCGGCTACACTCATCGCGACAGTTACATTCGCAGCAGGTTTCACGTTACCAGGTGGTTTGGTGAGTAATGAAGGCCCACTGCAGGGCTCTGCAATTCTAACATCAAAGGCATCATTCAAGGCGTTCATGATAGCAGACACCGCAGCCCTTGCATTCTCTTCTGCGGCTGTCTTTATCATCATGTTCTTTATAGCACTCCGGGGCAAGTCCAGGAAGCTGGCTTACTATGACTTATCTTTACAGCTAACGTCATCGGCCATGTTAGCAATGTGATCGCATTTATCGCGGCACATACGCGGTGTTAGATCATAGCAAAGCACTTGCAGCTGCCACTTGTTTTATTGGCTCATGTTTCTTTATTTTAATTCGACTAATAGGCGAAGAACAACTTACCTCTCTAAGAAAATGTGGTGATGACTGATACTGCTAGTAGGATTATGCTTTTTACTGCATATATGCATGAATTTTCAGATGAGTTAAATACATTGATATTTTTCTTCCGTTTATTTATATATACCCTGTTTTTCTTTCCCCCTTAGTTGTATTCCCACAAAACTCTCGAATGAATAGGATATCTTTTCATATCCTACCTTGGAATTCTCCACAGTTTCTTTAAGAATCCCGTTTGAAGGTTTTTATTGTTCCCCTTAAAAGTTTTCATAGATATATTGGAGTTACAAAACAATTGAAATTTTAGCTCAGCATTAGTGTTTTCTTTTGTTTGGGCAATTCTCTAGGAATGTTGCAATGAAATTCACTGTTTCCGCTTACTTGGATTCCTAGATTGGAAGAATTAAAGGGACACTTATAGTATGTCAAGAATCAAATATCGGAAATCCATTGACGTGAACAACCATTCCTTACTCCTTAGTAACCTCAAGAACATATGTTTTTAGTTTTATAGTGTCTTTATATCTCTCTTGGTGAATATCTAAGTTTGCAGATTTCCCAGTTTGATATGACTATTGCTTTCGTGGGAATATTTGCCAAAATGACAATCTCATAAATTGAAATTAACAAAATAACCTTCTTTCATTTTAACATAAGAACAACCACAGTCGTAACTAATCGTTAGAAGTTATTTTGCTAATAAAAATTTTTAGAAGATAATTTAACAAAAAAAAATACTGATCTTTTTATCAGGTCCATGGCAATGCTCCGAAAAATACAACATCCTCAAATTTCTCTCATCAATGGACTTCTTCTTAGTTCGTTGTATTATTGGTGTAAGCTAGTAACACTTTTTGTAGATTTTATTTTCGTTTCGCCCAACTGTAGGTTGATGTTTTCGTTGTATGGATTACAATTTGTTTGGAAGTTGGCAATGTCCTCTGGCAGTTGCCAAATTTCTTACATCAGATGTGCTCAAAACCAACTTTGTAGATGAAAGAAATAGTTCTTACGTCCCATTGAAGAGTTTGCGATAGCTTCTTTCGGCAAACTCCAGGAATGCCTCCCATGAAGGATGGCACAGCAAGATTCATGGAGTTACTTGTAGAAATAAGGCAGCTAACATGTTTGCTATTTTGCCGCTCTCGGCTCTCCTCGGCTCTCCTTAACTTAGGTTAAGAACCTTTTTGTGTCAATTAACTGGTTTAACCACTATGCTTGATTCCTATGGAGTTAGAGTCCTTGTTCTGATCAACACCTTTTCTCTTTCTCTTTCTTTTCCTGCAAGACTTGTGTACTGAAATCTACGCTGAAATTTTATCCTGAAATAGCCTAATTTGTGTTGTTAGTACATGCATTTTGTGTTAAATGGTCTTTAAATGATACAGTGAGCCTCCACCGAATCCTATATTTATGCACTCATCAATTCATTCTTGTTTCACTCTGGTAATATAAGGGTATTCTTCTTACTTGCGTTATTTCGCTTTACCAGTTCTGTTTCAAAACCGATCCTAAGTTCTTTCTAGCTGTTTATCTTTGATCTCTGAATTTAAGTACTAGTACTTTTTATTGGTTTTTACTGCAAGAATGGAGAGCACAAGCTGCCCAAACCCATATGTTTACCTAATAATTCCCGGTATGAGAGTGATCCCTTTGTCTTCAGATTTCAATGCCATTTTGTTTTGTCCACTAGAGATGTAGCATGAGTAATAATCACTCAGGTTTTCCAGGCCTCTTTGGTAATCAAGGTCCGTTATACTTCATGGGAACTAAATGATTCTTTTCGAAGATGGGTCTAGCTTGCCGTATTGCAAAAATCCACAGCGAGGTATTAAACGATTACTCCCCAGTAATTCCAGACTAAGATGTGTAACAATGGTAAAATTTTTCCGTTCTGCATTTTGGTTTCCAAGAAATTTTCTCATAAGGTTTGACTATTTGTAAAATAGAATGGATATTCATCGGCGCCCTTTCATATTTTTCTGCATTTAGGCATCTGTGGAACACAATGTTTGGGAACTTAAGCAATATATTGAGGAGCTCTACTGGGGAGCCGGCAAGCCTGTGATGCTGCGGCTGCACTGTCGATCTACTGGAGTGATTTGAAAGACAAAGTCGCTGGTTTGGCACTGGTACAAAGCCCATACGGCGACACCCCATTGCTTCTGTTACGCTCCGCGAAGGCCAGATTGCTGACAAGGAAACTAGGAGGATTATGGAGCTTTTGATCTACAAGTTGATCAAGGTTACGGGGTTCTCAAGTATTGATGATTTAAGTTAGTTGTTCGTTTTTTTTTTCCGCCGTTCAGTGTAGCAGCTGAATTTTTATATAGGGAGACATATGGGCATTGGAGGACCTTACTTATGAGAAGAGGAAGGAGTTCATCATGAAGTACAAACTCCCAGAACAAGTCCATCTCATCTCCTTCCACTCCGAAGCCAACATTGCCCCGGGAGTCCTCGCGACCATGACTCACATAGGTCATGCAGAACTGCCCTGGCTTCCCCTACTGAAGTTCGAAAACGACGAGTTCAATGATTTTCCTCGAGCAGGGCCTCAGGTGCCCGTGGTGATGCCTCTATCTGCTGCCATGGCTGTGTGCGCGCTCCATCTTCAGCTCCGGTATGGGGAGAAGAGTGACGGGTTAGTGACGTGCCGTGATGCTGAAGTTCCGGTCTCGGTTGTTGTCAGACCAGATAGGAAGCTTGACCATGCCTGGATGGTTTACTCATCATCAAAGAAGAACCCCACAGAGCCAGATGCTTGTGAAATGTGTGAGGCCCTCTTGACTTTGCTTGTGGAGATTGGGAAGATGAAGCAGGAAATAGAGAAACAGCTGAGAAGCTAAAAATACTTCACAAGAAGTTTTTCGCTCCTCTTTTTTTTTTTTTGGGCATCTGAAATGTTTTTTATTGTTCTATTTAGGAGAACATTTATTATTCAAAAACACAAGTTGGAAGCAAATTTGATGCTTATGCATGCCTAGTTTTATTCGTGGCAAAGATCTTCGAACATACATCTGGTTAAGCCGCTTTGCCTTCAAATCATGATTTACCTACAATGTGATACCAAAATGTAAACTCAAAATACATGTTTCAAGGGACGTGTCAATGGTTAGGAGATGGATTTTGGATTTTAATGAGACAGTGTGATTCAGTACAAAATGTTTATGGGACCACTTTGTATGTTTATGTGTTTTTTTTTTTTAATTATTATTATTATTATTATTTTATTGAAATAAATCTTTTTTTTTTTTAAATCAAGATGGGTTTGCCTTCTTCCATTTCCTTGATTCCTGATTGTTGGATTTATATTTTCAGGTGTATATATATATATATATATATATATATATATATATTTTTTTTTTTTTTTTTTTTTTGAATTTTTGGGCTCTCTTGGATGGCTTCTGGTTGTGTCTATGTCGCTATTGTGAAGCTACTTGCTTCTTTGTTTCGTTAATGAAAGCTTTTTCACAAAAAAAAAAAAAAAAAAAAAAAAAAAAAAAAAAAAAAAAAAATCTGATATGTTTCTTTCATGGTCTGAGAAATAGAAGAATAATTGAATATGAGAAAAAGAAAAGATAATGGAAGACGGAGGAGGGACTGTTGGTATTTTTCTGGTTGTTGGGATAGATTTTTGGAGGTTCAAAAGTGATGTTTGTGCAATGAGAGATTTGAAGAGAAATGATGCTTCATTATTATGGTGTTTGGGAATCTGTAATGTTTAATTGATAGAGAGGGAGACTGCTTGAACGGTTTACGGTTTTTTAAAGGTACAAGTTTTATTCGGAGGGGTAAAGATGTGAGAGTCAGAGCAACATGGAGAAAGAGGAGAACAGACTTAAAAAAAAAAAAAGTAGAAAGATCAAAGTTCTATCGTCAATCAACTCTCGATCTAATTTCTCTCTCTTCCAATTATACTCTCCCTCTCGTATTTTTCTGCTCAGATCTTTAAGGCGGTTGCTTCTTGGTTTCTTCTGAGGATCTTCTGAGAACCTTCATGGAGGCTCACCAACACCCCGGTGCCTCATATTGATAAGAGAGGAAGGAACACAATGGAATGAGGCAGAGAAAGTAGAAGAACGTTGATGTGGAGGAAACCGTTCCAACAATTCTCTCCTCTCTGCTTATTCAGCACACACACACATCTTCATCGCCGTCGACGAGCTCAGCTCAGGTCAGCTGATCAACTCAGCATCTGTGTCAGTGTGTCTCTCTCCCTCTCTTTCGCCAATTTAAACCGACCAAAAAACACTGCTCATCAGCGTCGTCGGGAGATTTTACGAGAATGTCTTCCTCTAGATTGACCGACGGCGTGGCTGATCAGCTGGCACCGGATCACGACGTTGATCAGTTTGGGCTCGATTCTACGCTCTACAGATCTTCAGCAAACGGAAAAATCGACGACTTTAAGGATAATAAAGATCTGCTTCTTGACCAATTATTGACTCCAAACAAGAATACAATACTGCATATCCATATTACATCTGCTAAGACAGATGAAATAGCTGATGCGAAAACAGAGTTTGTGGAAGAGATCCTCAAGTTGTGCTCGGCTCTGTTGCTTCAGACCAATGCGAAGGGCGAGACTCCCTTGCATCTAGTAGCAAGGTACGGCCACAGGCGCATAGTGGAGTTACTTATTGAGCGTGCTAAAGCTCGTCACGAAGACCTTGAGAGCGGCAACCAAGCTGCCAAAGAGATGCTTAGGGCTACCAACGAAGCAAACGACACCGCTCTTCACGAGGCCGTGCGATTTTGGCATCTTCAAGTTGTGCGGATTTTGAGGAAGGTGGACCCTGATTTCTCATATTCAGCTAATAAATCTGGTGAGACACCGCTTTACATTGCTGCCGAGAGAGGATACAGAAAATTGGTGAGTGAAATATTAAACAACTGCTCATCACCAGCCACAGATGGCCCCAACAACAGAACCGTACTGCACACGGTCACAATAACTGGAGATAAAGGTAAGCGGGACTTTCCATATGCCTGTGAATTTTTTTTTTTTTTTTTTAAATTTTTCCTTCCCCTGAGAAAACATACTTGATATTTGATAATTGGTGTGCTAATTGCTGAGGATACTACTTTCTTTTGGCAATTTATCATAAAAACGTGAAGTCCCTCTGGTTTTACAAGTTACAACATTTTTTTATAATTTATTTTCTGAAATTGGGATTACAATGTTATTATTATTTTCTTTTGAAGTGATCAACACTTCAATGATTAATTTTAGCTGAAAAATAAAATCTTGAGGAATTAATTCTATAGTTGTAGTTACTATAAACATAAATCAAGAGACGTAGTTATTAAACTTGTAGGATGACCAGACATTTCTGACTCCGGCAACGGGGTATCGGATGGTGGCCGGTGATTGGTCTTCCGTGAAATTTTGTTAGAATCTATTTTAGATTCAAATATATATATATATATATATATATATTTTAAATAAAGATGACAGGACATAACTGACTTCGGTCACTAAAGAGATTCTATTAGAATCCTTTATGTTTTTTTTTTTTTTTAATTTCAACAAAGATGGCAGCATATCTCCGGTTCTGGTTACCGGCGCGGTTAAGTTAGCACATTCAAATCATGAATCGCCTGACCTTTTTGTCTTTAACTTTAGTTAAAGATTAAAATATCACCTAATAAAAAGTTTGGGGACCTGTAGTGTCAATAACCTTTATATTTAAAAGATATGTTTACTGTTTAGTACTAGCAAGGAACTATTTTATAGCATATTTACTCTTAGTTTTATATATTGTACAAGAGAATGAGACTTCTAATTAATCAAAAAGTTATGTGTGAACAATTTGGTGTTAAAAAAAAAAAACAGAGAGAAGGGTAGAAGTTATGTGAGGGCAGCGACCTTGTGCGGCTGTGCCTTCCCACCCTCGTTTCGAGTTAGCTGGGTTTTTCTTAATGAGTTTTCATCTTCAGAAATGACAAGAGAAGTTTTGGGAAGATGGAGTACTACAGAGCTTGCTAGGAAAGCAGATGATCAAGTTTGGATTCTGCTGCACCATGCTGCATACCGCAACTGCGTGGAGGTCGTAAAGCTGCTCGTAGAACATGACAAACGTACAGCCTACATGAAGGATAAAGAAGGAATGACAGCTCTTCATATTGCAGCTTATCGTGGCCATGACAAATCAATAAAGGAAATCATATCATGTTGTCCGGATAGTTATGAATTGGTTGATAATAAAGGCCAGAACGTTCTGCACCATGCCATGGATAGAGGTAGAAAGCATGCAGTGAAAGTTATCCTGGATGATTATTCACTCAGTTATCTATTAAATGAAAAGGATAAGAATGGAAATACGCCTTTGCTTCATGCCGCCACTTCATTAAAGTACTACGGATATCTCGATCAACATCCAAGGGTCGATAGGATGGCATTCAACAATCACAACCAGAATTCTCTTGACATTGTCTCAACACACACACAAGACAATAATATAAAGGTAAAACACACAAGACAATTATTTTATGAAATTCTAGATTTTGAATTGTCTCCGGTGGATCCTCCTTTGTGGGGCAGCTGCCCCCGACAAAGGGGCTTCATTGTAATTTAGCCCCAATATGAAATATATATCTGTGGATTTTTCTTAGTTCGTCCCCCCCTTTAAATTTTTTAATTTAAATTTTTGGTTTGATTCCTACCCTGCAAAAATTTATGACTCGGCCTTGCTGCTTGACAGCCAAAAAAGAAGAAGAAGAAGAAGAGGAAGAAATTTACTTTTTATATCTTGTAATTTACTCTCGTTCAGAAAATTATACGTTTTTTGGTATATTTTTTTCTTGGTTAACACTTAATTTTAACTTAAAATACCCTTAAAATGGGTTATTTACTTTTTTATTTCCTACATTTTGTTTTAATTGAAAAAATATACCATGCATTTTGAAGTTCTATATTTTTATACAATTAGAATATATTTAATACATAAATCTATACTTCTTCTCGATTAATACTTATTTTGATCGCAAAAATCTACAGATTTGTAGTAATAAATATAATAAAATAGTATACAAATACGTGATTTTAGAATGTATGATATGCTCTCTGTATAAAAAGCAAAACACATTATATTAAAGGTGAATAATTCAAATTTTAGTTTTTCATTATAAGGGTAGGTTTGATATTTTAAGTTAAAGGGTTAATTTCACTTTTAGCACCTCTGAAATAAATAATATTAAAAACAGCACCACTTTTTGTCCACTTCAATTTTAGCACCGCCACATCACCACACACTGTTTTGGTTGATGTATAAAGGCATATATGCCCTCAGCCAACCCTAAAGCTGAAAAATTTTCCTATTATCCCGCCACCCTCACTCCATTCCCTCCACATCCACAGCGACGCTATTTAACCAACTGAACAGAAAAAATTTTTCTTTTTCTTCCCTCGTTTTCTTGATTTTCTCGCACCTACTCCTCACGAATCCTCAATGCACCATTACCCATTGATCCAAACTAACTCTAAGCCTGCATAATATCCCCCAATCTTTTTTTTCGGTCTGTTAAAACTGCGCCGGACAAGTTCGCAGATCTCCTTCTCCATTTCAGTGGATTTCGTCTCATTGCTAAACAACCAATCTGAGGTAATGGTGGTTTTTAGTTGATTTTAATTGTTAATACATGCTTTAAATGGGGGTGTGTTAAGATGGCCCTCTGAAACAAAAAAGGTCATTTAAAAAATTTTCACGACAAACCGGTCACTGTGATGATGACCATCTGGTCATCATCATTGTGACCATCGTGACCAGTTTTGAAATGAACTGGTTATTAACCAGTAATTTTCATATTGACCATCTGGTCATCATCATTGTGACCATCGTCGTCAGTTTTGAAATTAACCGGTTATTAACCGGTCATTTTCATATTGACCATATGGTCACCATCATTGTGACCATCGTGTAGTCGGTCATTTTCATATTGACCATCTGGTCATCATCATTGTTACCAGTTCGAAATAACCCGGTCAGTCTGATGTTGACCATCCGGCCATCAGCATGGTGACCAATATGAAATAAGTTGGTCATTTCCATATTGACCATCCTGTCAACATCATTGTGATTCATTTTCATACTGACCATCCGGTCATTATCATTGTGACCAGATATAACATTTAAGCCATCTCATTGTGCTTCATAATTGTTCCCATATTTTTATATATTCGATAACTCTTTGCAGATTCACAGTAAATGGAGGACGTCTGTGTTTTCATCAAGTACAATGGTCAATGGGACGGCATATTGAGTTATGTTGGTGGAGAAATGAAGGGAATATTGGTGCCCGAGACTGCAACATACGTTGCACTTATTGAGTTGGTCAAACGTGCAATTGGTCTGAGGGTCCCAATACTATAGTCATGAGATACGGTGTTGAACCTGGTAATCCTCTTGTCCGGATACAGTGTGATGATGTTAAATTCTATATACAATTGAAGAAGAAGGATGTTCATGTGCTTAGTAAATTTTCTATTACCTGTGACGTATTGGATGATGCTGCGGCTGAGGTAATGCCACCGGAGCTGGGTGCAAGCAACCACATAGAAGTCCAACTGTCCAGAGAGGGCATAGAGGGTGTACAGAGTGATGAAGCCATGCAACGGTTAGATGCGAGGAATCTGGTCATCCCTTCTCCTACTCCTCATATCCCTCCTCATGTAGACGAACTGAATTTTGGGTGTGATGCTCGTCAATCAAACGAGAATAGTGTCGAAGTAAGCATTAGAGCACATTCTACTGCCAAGAAGGTGACATCTCAATCCGATAATGTACCAATCACTGACAGGTTATCCAATTCAGTAGTTGTTGCTGATTATACACCTGTCACATTGCGAATAAACTGCATTTTTCAGAACAAAAAGTTGTTACAATTCCATCTTCATCACGATGCCATGAGTAAACACTATCAATTCAGGGTGAAGAGGTCGAACTCTACTCTGTTACACGTGATATGTATAGATATCGAAAACTGTCCATGGCAATTGCGTGCGACTAGGATGCGAGGAAGTGAAATGTTTGTCGTGAAACGGTACGACGACGTCCATACTTGTTCAATCGAAATTGTTCAAGGGCATCATCGTCAAGCCAAGAGTTGGATGATTGGGGAATGTGTCAAGGCAAAATACTTGGATCCCACAAATACCTCGTATAGACATCGAGAAATCATGCGAGACATGCAGGCCGACTTTGGAGTGTCTTTCAATTATCTCCGGGCATGGCGAGGGAAGGAAGCAGCACTAACCAGCTTGAGGGGCAATGATGCAGAGTCATACAATGGTATCCCTTTTCTTTATCTTATAATATGTTAATTAACGAAATTATAAGTTTTATATTCACGACAAGTGCTATAATAATTTTTATTACTTGTTTATATTACAGTTCTGCCCGCGTGGGCTGAGATGGTGAAGAGGAAAAATCTTGGATCCGACATTAACATCGAGACAGACTCATCAAATTGCTTACAATGCTTCTACATGTGCTTAGCTGCTTCGAAGCACGGTTGGCCTTATTGTCGACCAGTAATTGTGGTTGATGGGTCCGCATTAAAGGCCAAGTTTGGGGGAATGCTTCTTGCAGCATGCGGTCACGACGCAAATGGCTGCATATTTCCACTAGCATTTGGGATCGTTCATTCCGAAAGCAGCGAAACATGGACATGGTTCTTCGAGAAGCTAAGGGCTTCAATCGGCACCCGAGATTCTCTTGCTATTGTTGCTGATAGGCATAAGGGTATCGAATATGCAGCCAACCTCATTTATCCGGAGGCTGCCTTCGGGATATGCGTTCAACACTTGGCTGCAAACCTTAAGACCAAGTACAAGGATTTCAAAGGCCCTATGAAGACCTATTTTGATGGTGCATCGAGGGCGAAGATCAATACATTCATAAACATCAAGGAGACATGGAACAAACTGGGCAAGTGGTTGACACGAGGACAGTTAGAGTCTGTCAAGGCCCAGCCATGCATCTAACCGTTCATGCATTTAGAGTCTCTAGGGTGGGCTGGACAGTTATTCCACAACATTGTCATGCGACTGACAAATCACACAGCCATGGGTGACTCTTTGTGGTTCGAGATTGGTGAAGATTTGGGAAGATTCTCCATCAACGACTTCTGCCTAATAACCGAGCTCAAATGTGCAGGGTCTACGCAGCTTCCCGTAGTCGAAAGCAGATTAATGGCAAGATATTTTTCGACGGTTAAGGGTGTTTCGAGAGAAAATTTGGAGTTGCAACTGTCGAATGCTAATTTTGAGACAGACGAGGATGCGGTAAAGCTTAGCCTTCTGTACATTATATTTTCAATCCCTTTATCAAATGCTATCCCCGTGAAGATCGACCCCAAATTTTTTGGCTTGGCCGAAAACTTGGATGCATTCAACGATTTTCCTTGGGGTGTTCTATCATGGGAGGCAACCCGGTCTGCAATCTGTTCTAAAGTGGAAAACAGGTTGACATCGAAGACAAGCCAACGAAAAAAGATCAACATTGTTCATTACAGCGTTCCTGGTTTCCCACATGCCTTAATCGTCTGGGCATATGAGACACTACCAACCATAGCAGCAAAGTTCACAACCAATTACTTGCCAGCCGTTCCGCGAATGGCATCATGGACCACGGCGGACATTGTGAGGTTTGACGACGTTAACTGGGCATTTGCGGAGGTTGGCGAATTCCAGGTACTTCAAATGATGATTTTGTGAAGATGAACTTTAAAAAGCATCCCTCACATTTTGGTCATAACAGAATTGACCGTCTGGTCACTACCGTTATGACCGAGTACGTTCGCAGCAACCAAAGGCATTGTCTATGAATGACTAATTTACAAAATTTTTTTTGCAGAATTGTTTTATCTTGTTTCCCACCGAAGAGGAGCTAAAGAACGATAATGTGGCGAGACTATTTTTGAACCAACCGAAGGCACTGCCTCAATTACCACCTCCGAAGACTTCGGTCCCCAGGCGTAGCCCTGAAACCAAATCCGAGTGGATGGAGTTCAGGAATGAGATCAGAGGCGAAGTGGACGCAATCAATAAAAAATTAGACGACTTAAAAAAGGCACAATCCCATTCCAATAAACTTTTAAGATCTGTTCTGAAAAAGTTGACGGCCAAAGAAAAAGGACATGAACGTCATGCGCCGAATGTCGACAGCAGCGACGACGTTCATGCTAAGAAGTCTGATTCAGCTGCCTACAAGACGCCTTCCCCTGACATCGATGTAGGCCTGCAGGCAGCCATGGAATTTCTCACCTCCGAAAAGGTGATCGCTTCGCAGGAAAATGCCCAAGATGTACAGGGGGCCGAGTCGAGCCTAAACGATGACCCACTCGTTGGAACACGTGAGGAGCCCATGGCTAAAGTGGAACATGTGACGGCTGAGGAGGAGGAGGTTGATTTAATCATCACACCACATGGTCCTGTCACTACTGACGAGCCTTCCAACAAGAAAGCCTTACTGGCCGTGGTTGCGACGCATAACTGTGACTGACAACTTACAATTATATGGAATTATCCAGTTGATTAACTCGTTTAACATATGTCCTTTGTAGATCCCTAAGAGGAAGAGGGCGAGACTATCAAGGCTAGGACAACGGCCATCGGGTCGTACGTCTGAGATTGGATCCCCTTCCAAACAACCGACTGCCTCACAGTCTGCACTCCCACATGGTCTCGCAGATGAACCTCCTGAGCAGACGTTAGCGGAGTTCAGGGACTGGTTCAGTAAAGGATTGTTGAAGAAGACTCTATCAGGGTAATGTTTAATAACATAACATTGTCGGTTGTGTGTAACATATTTGGACGTGCACTAAACTAGTATGAATTGTATATTTGACATGGTTTAGTAAACGACCTCCACGATACACTGCCAAGCACGATAAACTTGACAATCCCCATGACTTCGGTTGCCTGGAGGTAGAGAAAAAAAGCTGGTACTATGAATTAGCTACCTCCCATGTTTGGCTATGGGACGAAGTAAGTATTTTCCCTGAATTTATCTTCAACATCAAGTTAAATACATTATAACAACCAGCAGGTACATTGTTTGATGACCATCTAACATTGACCGACTTCGTTAATGTTATGTTAACGTAGCACGTTGATGTCGCCTTTTACTACTTGAGGAAGAAGATCAGGCAGTTCCCTGAGTTGGAAAAACGGAAGGTGACCACGGTTGACACGTACTTTTGTTCAAAGGTTCGTTCATTGTATATTATCTACCAAAGTGCACCTGACAAGTTCGATTGGGGTACCTGTGAAACTTTGCTCTCGATCATGCTTGGCGTAAATGTCCAGAGTGGGACATCATGGTTTGACGTTATGACTGTGCTAATACCAGTACATTTGGCCGAGCTTAAACATTGGGTGTTAGCGAAGCTAGATCTGAAAAGCTGGACCATTGACGTGTACGACTCTCTGCAGCACGAAGGCCCTCACAATGCTGCGGTCCGAGAAAAAATGGCCTGTTTGTCAATATTCATTCCATTGCTGGCTGGACGCTTAGATTTGTTTGCCTTCAGACCTAGACAACCTCCCGGAATTCACCCCATACTAGTCAACATAATGAAAGACATCCCTCAACAATCCAATGGGTAAGCGCTCGTACCAGCCTATTTTGATAAAACTATAACGCATTAAATGGATCATGCGATTTTTACTCATCTTTGTCATTCGTGCAACAGGGGTGATTGTGAAGTGTTTACCATTAAATATGCTGAATGCTTGATAGAAGGGAGGGATGTCAGTTATTGGGTAATCGCCGGACGACTGAAATTATTTCGGGAGTGGCTAGCGTGTTACCTCTGGAGGCATGCCAACCGGAAAATTGACAACAATTACAAAAGCGATGACGATGGGGACAAGGATTTCGCCTAACAAAACAATTAAATTTTTATTTTTTTCAAACATTACTACACAGTAGATAGGACCATACCTTAACATTTTTTAATATCATATTGTAATAACTTATGTTTGAAGGTTAAAAAAATTTTCAAAAAAGGGTATTATCATTCAATTGGGGACATAGGCAAATATGAATTAAAACATGGTATGGCCATGTGTCACGAAGGGGGACTGCGGTCACAACGGTTTTTATTATTTTTGTAAATTAAGTTTTGACCATTTTTTAGCAAAGTTCATAACCATTATGACCGCGCGGTCAATACCGTTATGACCAGTTTTTTTATTTGTTTAAATGAATTTTTGACCATTTTTTAGTAAAGGTCATAACCATTATGACCACTCGGTCATAACCGTTATGACCAGTTTTTTTTATTTGTTTAAATGAATTTTTGACCATTTTTTAGCAAAGGTCATAACCATTATAACCACTCGGTCATAACCATTATGACCAGGTTTTTTTATTTGTTTAAATGAATTTTTGACCATTTTTTAGTAAAGGTCATAACCATTATGACCGCGCGGTCAATACCGTTATGACCAGTTTTTTATTTGTTTAAATGAATTTTTGACCATTTTTTAGCAAAGGTCATAACCATTATGACCACTCGGTCATAACCGTTATGACCAGTTTTTTTATTTGTTTAAATGAATTTTTGACCATTTTTTAGCAAAGGTCATAACCATTATGACCGCGCGGTCATAACCGTTATGACCATTTTTTTTTTATTTGTTTAAATGAATTTTTGACCATTTTTTAGCAAAGGTCATAACCATTATGACTGCGCGGTCAATACCGTTATGACCAGTTTTTTTATTTGTTTAAATGAATTTTTGACCATTTTTTAGTAAAGGTCATAACCATTATGACCACTCGGTCATAACCGTTATGACCAGTTTTTTTTTATTTGTTTAAATGAATTTTTGACTATTTTTTAGCAAAGGTCATAACCATTATGACCGCGCGGTCAATACCGTTATGACCAGTTTTTTTTTATTTTTATAAATGAATTTTTGACCATTTTTTAGTAAAGGTCATAACCATTATGACCACTCGGTCATAACCGTTATGACCAGTATTTTTTTTTTTATATAAATGAATTTTTGATCATTTTTTAGCATAGGTCATAACCATTATGACCGCGCGGTCAACTTCGTAGTGATCGTCCCTGTGAATGAAGGAATCGTCATCAGGTACGGTCACTACGGTAGTGACCGCGCGGTCAACTTCGTTGTGACCGTCCCTATGAGTGAAGGAATCGTCATCAGGTACGGTCACTACGGTAGTGACTGCGCGGTCAACTTCGTTGTGACCGTCCCTGAGGACGATGCCTTCTCTCACAGGGACGGTCACAACGAAGTTGACCGCGCGGTCAATACCGTTGTGACCACCGTAAGGGTGCATTATATAACAAAAAAAAAAAAAAAAACTGGTCATAACGGTTATGACCGAGGGTCATAATGGTTATAACCTTTGCTAAAAAATGGTCAAAAATTCATTTAAACAAATAAAAAAAATGGTCATAACGGTATTGACCGCGCGGTCATAATGGTTTTGACCTTTACTAAAAAATGGTCAAAAATTCATTTAAACAAATAAAAAAAACTGGTCATAACGGTTATGACCGAGTGGTCATAATGGTTATGACCTTTACTAAAAAATGGTCAAAATTTCATTTAAACAAATAAAAAAAACTGGTCATAACGGTATTGACCGCGCGGTCATAATGGTTATGACCTTTGCTAAAAACTGATCAAAAATTCATTTAAACAAATAAAAAAACTGGTCATAACGGTTATGACCGAGGGGTCATAATGGTTATGACATTTGCTAAAAAATGGTCAAAAATTCATTTATAAAAAAAAAAAAAAAAGTGGTTATAACGGTTACGACCGAGTGGTCATAATGGTTATGACCTTTACTAAAAAATGGTCAAAAATTCATTTATAAAAAAAAAAAAAAAACTGGTCATAACGGTTATGACCGAGTGGTCATAATGGTTATGACCTTTACTAAAAAATGGTCAAAAATTCATTTAAACAAATAAAAAAAACTGGTCATAACGGTATTGACCGCGCGGTCATAATGGTTATGACCTTTGCTAAAAAATGGTCAAAAATTCATTTAAACAAATAAAAAAAACTGGTCATAACGGTTATGACCGAGTGGTCATAATGGTTATGACCTTTACTAAAAAATGGTCAAAATTTCATTTAAACAAATAAAAAAACTGGTCATAACGGTATTGACCGCGCAGTCATAATGGTTATGACCTTTGCTAAAAAATGGTCAAAAATTCATTTAAACAAATAAAAAAAACTGGTCATAAAGGTATTGACCGCGCGGTCATAATGGTTATGACCTTTGCTAAAAAATGATCAAAAATTCATTTACAAAAATAATAAAATCTGGTCATAACGGTTATGGCCGCGTGGTCGTAATGGTTATGACCTTTACTTAAAAATGGCCAAAAATGTAAGCTTTAAAAAAAAAAATTCGATGGATTTGAAAAAAAAAAAAAAACTGGTCATAACGGTTATGATCGGGTAGTCATAATGGTTATGACCTTTACTAAAAAAATGACAAAAAATGTTCGATTTTAAAAAACAAAAAAAACTTTCGATAGAAGTTTCTCTCTCTAAATGGAAGTTTCTCTCTTTAGATAGAAATTTTCTCTATTATATGAAGATTTGGGTTTCAAAATGGGTGGGGAGCTAGGGGGAAAAGTGAAATAAAAAATAAGATTCCGGTGGGTGGTAACTTTTTCTCTCTCTAGATTCAGTTTTCTCTCTCTAAAACACTGTAGATGTTGGTTTGAAAGAAAATTTTTGGGCCGTGCGAGGGAGAGGGATATTTGAGCTTGTAGGAGAAGAGGGTAAACCCGTAATTTGATATACATTAAATGCTACTGGGTCCCACTTTGAGTGCTAATAATGAAGGGAAAAAAAATGGTGCTGTTTTTAATATTATTTATTTCAGAGGTGCTAAAAGTGAAATTAATCCTAAGTTAAAATTAAGTGTTAGAACTATAAAATGTATAAATTTATATATTAAATATAATCCATTGGTAAAAAAATATAAAATTTCAAAATATATAATATATTTTTTAAATAAAAGCAAAATACAATATGTAAAAATATAAATAACCAAAAAAAAAAAAGGACGAATATTGAAAAGCCTCCCACATAAAGCGGTTGATAAGGATATACGGCGCACTGCCTTTTTGCAAGAGAAGGGGAAAAAATAGCAAAAAAAAAAAAATGGTGATTTTCCCCTTTTGCCCACTATTAAAATCAGTTCTAAAACCGACTAAAAACTTTATTCCTGGTTATATATGTATTTAGCAGTTTTTGAAAATATTAGGGTATTATGTGTTATATTTTTCATGTAATCTATTTCTCAGAAAATAGTATGCCATAGTACTGGTTGTCCTCTGTGACTGATTTCATGACACCTCTTATGAATATGAACTTGTCTGTTCTTCCGTATTATTGCTTCCCTAATCTGTGATGGTAATGTTACTTTTGATGTATTTTCTGTTTCTCTGTTCTAAAGTAGGTGCGATTTGTGTGTCAAGACAAGTGTAGACACTTGTTGGGTTTTTTCCTTTGGATTTTATTAGCAAGATTTTTAATGAGATCTCTTTTAGAGTCTGATTTTCAATGGAAGGGTCTCAGTTGTCCCGTATGATGTCAGACTCTGCTTGCTCTTGTGGGTAGTTGCTTGGCTTTGGCTTTTTGGTTTGGCTTTTTATCCTTTTGGTTTGTATTTTTTTTTTTTTAACTCTTGCATTTTTTTTTTCGGTTTTTATTTTAATAAATTTTATGTGGGACTTCGTGGGGGATTGGATTGCTAGTGAATACCAGTATAGTTTGGATGTGCAAGTTTTTTTCAGACATTAGTTGTTTGCTCATACCATTTTGTAAAAGAAATAATAAAGTAGAAGGTTAGCTACACCCACTGATAAGTAACTGCAGTATGAATGTTTGTGGATGGGAACTTCTTCATGTCATATCTAATTTTGTTTTGTTTTGTTTTTTTCTTTTTTTTTTCGAAAGTCATGTCATATCTAATATTGTCTATGTTATCCCCTCTGTTTCAATTGTTAATATTTCTATGTCGATATATAATATATGAATATATTTTTACATGAGAAATATTCTTGGACTACGTTCCTGGTACTGAAATGAATCTGTTACGAGCTGGTTCACTTTTTGAATATTGCATGAAGACTTGTTTTGAAGTAATAGAAATAAAGTGCATGCTATTTACCCTTCCAAAATCTTTTGAGGATAGATCTGATGTAACAGGACCAATGGTTTGTTAGTGGACCCTTCTTTCAATGATATCATACACCGTGGGAGCGATATGATCAAATATTATAATATGAGAACTAGACCCTTTTTTTTTTTTTTTTTTTAAATAGAAGAGAACCATTTATTATTATGTCTGGTCAGTTTTCAATATCAACATTTTTTTCTTTTCATGTCTGAATTTGTATATAAACTCCTAGAACCCAGTTTCCATAACTCTATATATAATGGACTACGCAGCTAATTCAACAATGGAGGATGAAAAGAATATTACGCCTAAGGTCCACTCTCCGTATAGCAGCGACCCGTGAAAAAGATGCTGGTGGCCGGGAAAAAACTGATGAGGACTACTACTGTAATACCCGGATTTTTATGAACCTATGATTTCCTTTTAGACAAGGAAAATCCCAAGTTTGAATCTTGTAAGTCGATATGAAACTCACGATCTGAGTTAAATATCAGTATAAGTTTGAGTTCTCGATTAAGCGGTTACGAGACTCAATAATAGATTACTTAGCCAAGCATTAGGCCTTTTAAGGAAAAACGAGAAGAAAAATCCTATGATTTCATGTTGGTTAAAATTTGACCGAAAAAGTCAAAGTTGACCAAAAAGTCCAAGGTTGACCAGGAAGGTCAAATAGATGAAGGTGCTGAGATACGGCAAAGTAGTATGGAATTATACTGTGGAAAAACCTTCATTACGGACGAATAAGTAAGCATAAGCTATGAGACCACCCTAGAAAATCAAGCACACCAAGTATGGTATTAAGGGCAAGAAAGGTGCCAAGAAATAAGAAAAATTTTATTCAGTTCATTTTTACACAGATAAATTTTGGACTGTAGTATAGTGTAAAATACTGTTATTAGTTAATAACAGTATTGGAAATATCTGTGTTAGTATAAAAATGGACTGTATATTAAGTAACAAGCCAAACAAGGCCTTATGATGTCATCACCTTATCTTGGATTTATGACACCATTATCGATTAAAGAAAAGTGGGAAAAAAATCCTTGGATGACACCTAGCATATATGGCCGGTTACTTGAGGGACTAAAATGCAAATATTTTTGCATTTAGGGCCAAAGTGTAATTTTAAGAAATTGCCATGATGATGTAAGCAAGGTGACATAAGCATGATGAGGTAAGCAAACTTGGTCTCCAATTAATCTATAATGGCCGGCCACCTATAAGGATAAATGGGTAAATATTTTGTCATTTAGGGACTAAAATGCAAATTTAAGAAAATGTGATGCAAGCAAGGTGATGTAAGCAAGGTGATGTAAGCAAGATGATGCAAGCATGAGGTAAGCCAATTACTTGGCCTCCAAGGACTCCTTAATGGCCGGCCACATGTGTAGGGACTAGTTAGCAAATATTTTGTTTTTAGGTCCTAAAATGCAATTTTGGAAATAAAAATAAATAGTGAAAAATTTGTAATTTTCACCTATAAATAGGGCTCAAAGGGGGCGGTTTTGGCAGCTCAAAATCATCCCAAAACTCTGCCCAATTTTCTCCAAACCTCCCTAGAAACCGAACCCAAAGTGGAAAAATTTTAGTGGCCGGATTTTTGTGAGAAAAGAAAGAGTGGAAAAAAAAATTGGAAACCCATTTTTTTTGGCTTGAATGGCCGGTTATGGATAAGCTGGAAAAAGCAGAAAAAATGCTAGGAATAGGAGGAGAATGGCAGGTTATGGGCAGCCAAGGAGAAAGGAGAAAAATGTGAACCAAACTCCTAGCCTAGCCTTGTGTTCAATCAAGGTAATCTCCTTAAGCCCTAAGCTTTTTAAGTTGAGCTTCAATTTGAAATTTAAAGTGTATTTCCAGCATTGGATGTAAGAGCATAAGCTCACTTTTAAGTGCTTAATTATGCTTGATTAGGGTTGGTGGTCTCTAGTTATGATTTGATGCATGTTTGCAAATATGCCTATCAAGTGTTTGTTATAAGTCCCCATAGGTTTTAGAATGAATGTATGATTATGTGCATGATGGATTGGAACGTTAGAAACGATTGCATGTGTGACCTTAGGCTCCCGCTGTGGTCGGTTGAGGTAGTGTGCACGTTTTAGGACGAGAAACGAAATTAAGAACCGAAACTGCCAGTCTCGGGTCAAGACTGGGCAGCGTTCTGGAAATGGTAATTTGAGGCCCTTAGAGGCCGAATTTGAAGAAAATCAAAACTACAAAGTTGTAGATAATGGTTTTTCGTAGAGGGTATCATGGACCTTTTTTCAAAATAAGGCTCCAAAGGCCTCGGTTTTTATGAAAATCCGAGCCTAACCGTGCCTAGGATTTATGCACGGCCAGGTGAGTTCAACAAGGAATAAGGACATGATAAGTTCCGAACTGGGTTTTTCTCAAAACATGAAAGTTGTAGTATTATCTGAGATCTACAACTTTTATGAAGAAAGTTTTATCAAATTATGAACAGATTTTAAAGTAAAATTTGTATTCTAAAAACTGTGCAGGAAACAGAAATTCCAGCACAAGATTTTCAGAAAAATAGTACATAAGCAGGAAATTCCTGTGTATGCATAGGATTTTTCTAAAATAATACAGGAAAACCATGTTTTTCACTAACCCCAATGTTTTGGACCGTGAGAACTGTTCCAATGGCAGTTTTCAGTCCTTAACAAATTTTATAAGTCAAGCAAAGGGTTTTTAAACCGAATTCACCAAAATTTCCGAGACAAAGGAAAATTGGATTTTTAAAGCTAAAGATAAGTAACAAGACAGTAACGGATGATAACTGGGAAGGATACCCGAGTTATTGGACTTGACCCCCAAAGTCCAAGTTTGACCATAGAAGGTTGACTTTAGTTGACCAAGTTTGACCAAGGTTTATCATCTCAAGGGTTACCCAACATAACCCAATGAGATACCAAAAATATGATGAGCTAAGATCTAGGGTTATTTGTAATAACCCAATGGATTATGGATCAAGAATGTTAAGACATGGGCCCAAGGTTAGGATAGTAACCTAACCCTACCTGTATTGGATGTGGGCTTAAGTAATGAGGTTACTTATTGTAACCAAGTAAGGATTAAGATGTCCTGTATAGGAGGGGACATATAACTAAGACTATGAACGCATGTTGGTTAGGTCACCAACATTTAACGATTATGATTTATGGTAAGATAAAAGGTGTATAACTTTTATCTTATACCCTGTTTGGAAACAGGAATATGACATGTTGTTGTGTCTCGATGGAACGATAGACCAAGAGCGTAAGACGCGAGGTAAGTACAAACCTCACCTACAGTATGGAAAATAGTAAAGCTATTTTCAAATATATGACTTGATGCCATGTTATGCTATGCAATGCCATGTTATGATACGTTAAGTCATGTTAAGCTATGATATATCAAGTTATGCCATGTCTAGTCCCATGTGCATCATGATTATTAAGATCACACGTAAAGATTCTTATTCTTGGAAATATAACAAGACTAAGACTAAACCAAGATAAGTAAGGTGTCGTACCAACCTCCTGTTGATGCAGGAGGATCATGTATGTTACAAGTTCAAGTTTTTGATTATCAACCTCTCGTTGATGCGTGAGGGTAAAGTGATAATCAACCTTCCGTTGATGCGTGAAGGGTCATGTTCATGTTTTCCAGAATGGTTAAGGGCCTTGCAAACCCTGACGTTCTGAGGCTTGCGCGCTTTTGGTACGTACACTAAGGGCCCACATGTTAAGCAAGATAATAAGTCAAGTGCATAAAAGATTCATAATTGGTTCATGCAAAAGTTACACGACGTTGGTTATGTTTTTGTGAGATTATGTTTGTGCTTGCTGGGCGAAAGCTCATCAGTATATTCCATACTGTAGGTAAATGCCTGCAGCTTTACTTGGTGGGCCATGGAGACGATGCAGCAAGTGAAGGGCGGTATGGGATACCACTACGCAAGTTTTTCCGCAAACTATTTAAATTATCAAGTTGTATGTATATGTTTTAAGAAATATGTACCATGTTACATATGTAATGTTTTTAAGTTGTGATTTTAAAATAAAGTTTAAAGAAAAAAAAAATTTATTCTGAAATTTTCTACAAGGTTAAGTATTTAAGACTAAGGTTTAAGTTAAGCAAGCATGGTAACGGCCCACGTTTACGTAGTACGCCCCTACGTGGACGGTCGGGGCATTACAACTACGGTACAGTCCTTGAGAAAGGTACGTCAGGTCAACTGGTAGCGGCTACACTCATCGCGACAGTTACATTCGCTGCAGGTTTCACGTTACCAGGTGGTTTAGTGAGTAATGAAGGCCCACTGCAGGGCTCTGCAATTCTAAGATCAAAGGCATCATTCAAGGCGTTCATGATAGCAGACACCATAGCCCTTGTATTCTCTACTGCAGCTGTCTTTACCAACATGTTCTTGATATTATACAGGAGCAGGTCCAGGAAGCTGATTTACTATGTCGTATCTTTCTATCTAACGTCATTGGCCATGGCAGCAATGGTGATTGCATTTGTTGCAGGCACATACGCGGTGTTAGCACATAGCACTGCACTTGCAGCTGCCACTTGTCTTATTGGCTTATCTTTCTTTATTCTGCTTCTAATAATAATCGGAAGAGTCCCCTAACCAGTCTAAGAAAATGTGGTGATGGTTCATTCATACTTCTAGGATTATGCTATTTTAAAGCATTTATGCATGAATTTTCAGATGAATCAAATACGTTGACATTTTCTTCCATTTATTTATGTACACCCAGTTTTTCTTTCCCCCTTATGTCGAATTATTACAAATCTCTCGTATCAATAGGATATCTTCTCATACCCCACCTTAGAATTCTCCACTGTTTCTTTAAGAATCCCATTTGAAGGTTTTTGTTCCCCTTAAGTTTTCATAGATATATGGGAGCAACAAAACAATGGAAATTTAGCTCAGCAATAGTGCTTCTTTTGTTTGGGCAATTCTCTATAAATGTTGCGATGAATTCACTGTTTATGTTCACATGGATCTATGATTGGAAGAATTAAAGGGACATTTAATTAAGTCAAGAATCAAATATCTTAAATCTATTCAACTGTAAGAATCATTCCTGACTCCTTAGAAATCTCAAGAACATATGTTTTTAGTTTTATAGTGTCATTATATCTCTCTTGATGAATATCTAAGTTTGCGGATTTCCCAGTTTGATTTAACTATTGCTTCGTGCTTTTGTTTCAAATACTGATCCTTTTATCAGGCCCATGGCAATGCTCTGAAAAATACAACATCCTCAAATTTGTCTCATCAATGGACTTCTTCTTAGTTCGTTTTATTATTGGTGCAAGCTAGTAACACTTTTTGCAGATTTTATTTTCGTTTCACCTAACCGTAGGTTGATGTTTCCGTTGTATGGATTACAATTTGTTCGGAAGTTGGTAATGTCCTCTTGCAGTTGCTATTTTTCTTACATCAGATGTGCTCAAAACCGACTTTAGATGAAATAAATAGATCTTACGTCCCATCGAAGAGTTTGTGATAGCTTCTTTCGGCAAACTCTAGGATTGCCTCCCACGAAGGATGGCACAGCAAGATTCATGGAGTTACTTGTAGACACAAGGTTGTTAACTTATTTGATATTTTGCCGCTCTCGGCTCTCCTTAACTTGGTTAAGAAGTTTTTTTGTGTCAATTAACTGGTTTAACCACTATGCTTGTGATTCATGTGAGCGGGACTTTCCATATGCTCGTGATTTTTTTTTTTTTTTTTTTGCCCCCCCTGAGAAAACATGCTTGATATTTGAGAATTGGTGTGCTAATTGCTAAGGATACTACTTTCTTTTGGCAATTTATCATAAAAACATGACTTCCCTCTGGTTTTACAAGTTACAACATTTTTTTTTAATTTATTTCTGAAATTGGGATTACAATGTTATTATTATTTCCTTTTGAAGTGATCAACACTTCAATGATTAATTTTAGCTGAAAAATAAAATCTTCAGGAATTAATTCTATAGTTGTAGTTTCTATAAATATAAATCGAGAGACGTAGTTATTAAACTTGTGCGGTTGTGCCTTCCCACCCTCGTTTCGAGTTAGCTGGGTTTTTCTTAATGAGTTTTCATCTTCAGAAATGACAGTAGAAGTTTTGGGCAGATGGAGGACTAAAGAGCTTACTAGGAAAGCAGATGATCAAGGTTGGATTCCGCTGCACCATGCTGCATACCACAACCGCGTGGAGGTCGTAAAGCTGCTCGTAGAACATGACAAACGTACAGCCTACATGAAGGATATAAGAAGGAATGACAGCTCTTCATATTGCAGCTTATTGTGGCCATGAAAAATCAATAAAGGAAATCATATCATGTTGTAAGGATAGCTGTGAATTGGTTGATAATAAAGGCCAGAGCGTTCTGCACCATGCCATGGATAGAGGTAGAAAGCATGCAGTGAAAGTTATCATGGATGATTATTCACTCAGTAATCTACTAAATGAAGAGGATATTCACGGAAATACGCATTTGCTTCATGCCGCCACTTCATTAAAGTACAACGTGGATCTCGATCATCATCCAAGGGTCGATAGGATGGCATTCAACAATCAAAACCAGAATTCTATTGACATTGTCTCAACACTATACAAAGGAGATAATATACGAAAGGTAATGCTGTCATAAAGTTATAGATTTTGAATTGTCTCTGGTGGATCCACCTTTGAAATTGGGGGCAGCTGCCCCCGACCAAGGGGCTTCATTGTAATTTAGCCCCAATAAGTTCATGGTTTGTCCCCCCTAAAATTTTCAAATTGCAACATTATTTGCACAAATTATTATAAAAATGTTTCATATACATTTCAAATCTTGATTTATAGCATACTTATATTTCAAACATAAAATGATAAATAAAACAAAAGTCAAACACACTATTCTATAAATTCATGTATTTGCTACCTTCAAACTTTAAAAAATAAATTAAGTTCAATCAAAACTTAGTTTATAGCTTTAAAACTAAACTACATTACAGATTTGGTTCACTTCAAATAATAACAGAAAGATACAAAGATATATACATATATATTATTTAAAAGAAAAGAAAAGATTAAAAATATTGAAAAAATAGACAAATAGTTTTAAAATATAGTTATATTGTTATTTTAATTTTAATTTTTTGATTGATTCCTACCCCTACAAAAATTTATTACTCGGCCTTACCGCTTGACAGAAAAAGAAAAAGAAAAAAGAAACAAACGTTATTTATCTTTTAATATCTTGTAATTTGTTCTTATTCATAAAATATACCTTTTAATTTAAAGTTTTACTTTTTTATTTGATCAGATTACGCTTAATAAATCCTTTCTTAGTCAACATTTTAGTTAGGATTGCTAGTAAATACCAATGTAGTTGGGATGTGCAAGTTTTCTCAAATGTTAGTTGTCTGCTTGTATCATTTTGTAAAAGATTAAAGTAGAAGGTGAGCTTCACCCACTGATAAGTAAACTGAAGTATAAATGATTGTGGATGGGAACTTCTCCATGTCATATCTAATCTTGTTTTTATTTTTTATTTTTTATTTTTGAAAGTCATGTCATATCTAATATTATCTACGTCATTCCTTCTCTTTCAATTGTTAATAGTTCTACGTCTATATGCATTTTATGAATATATTTTTACATGAGAAATATTCTTGGACTGCGTTCTAGTATTGGAATGGATCTGTTACGTGCTGGTTCATTTTTGAATTAGCATGCAGACTTATTTTGAACTAACAGAAATAAAGTACATGCTATTTACCCTTCCAAGATCTTTTGAGGACGTATCTGATGTCACAGGACTAATGGTTTGTTATTGGACCCTTCTTTCAATGATATCATACACAGTGGGGGCGATATGATCAAATATTACAATTTGAGAACTAGACTTTTTTTTTTTTTTTTTTACTTAGTATTATATCAGCTCAGTTTTCAATATCCATAACATATATTTCTTTTCATTTATGAATTTGTGTATAAACTCCTAGAACCCCACTCTCCATACAATACAGACCTAATTCTATATATAATTGACTGCACAGCAAAATAAAAAAAGGAGGTTGACAAAACTACTAGGCCTAAGATCCACTCTCCGTAAGGCAGTGACCCTTAAAAAAGACGCTGCCGGCCGGGAAAAAGGGAAAAAACTGTGGAGGACTACTTCCGGACAGTCCTTGGGGAAGGTACGTCAGGTCTACGGGTAGTGGCTACACTCATTGCGACAGTTACATTCGCAGCAGGTTTCACGTTACCAGGTGGTTTAGTGAGTAATGAAGGCCCACTGCAAGGCTCTGCAATTCTAAGATCAAAGGCATCATTCAAGGCGTTCATGGCAGCAATGGTGATCGCATTTGTCACGGGCACATACGCGGTGTTAGATCATAGCAAAGCACTTGCAGCTACCACTTCTTTTATTGGCTCATGTTTCTTCATTTTGCTTCTACTAATATCCGGACTAGTTTTCTAACCTGTCTACGAAAATGTGGTGCTGATTGATACTGCTAGTAGGATTATGCTTTTTACTGCATGTATGCATGAATTTTTAGATGAGTTAAATACATTGATATTTTTCTTCTGTTTATTTATATATACCCTGTTTTTCTTTTCCCCTTATGTTGTTTTACCACAAAACTCTCGAATGAATAGGATATCTTTTCATATCCTACCTTAGAATTCTCCACAGTCTCTTTAAGAATCCCGTTTGAAGGTTTTTGTTCCCCTTAAGTTTTCATAGATATATTGGAGTTACAAAACAATGGAAATTTTAGCTCAGCAATATTGTTTTCTTTTGTTTGGGCATTTTTCTAGAAATGTTGCAATGAAATTCACTGTTTCTGCTCACTTTCCTAGATTGGAAGAATTAAAGGTACACTTATAATATGTCAAGAATCAAATATCCGAAATCTATTCAAGTGATCAACCATTCCTTACTCCTTAGAAATCTCAAGAACATATGTTTTTAGTTTTATAGTGTCTTTATATCTCTCTTGGTGAATATCTAAGTTTGTGGATTTCCCAGTTTGATATGACTATTGCTTTCATGGGAATATTTGCCAAAATGACAATCTCATAAATTGAAATTAACAAAATAACCTTATTTTATTTTAATATAGGAACAACTACGGTCGTTCTTAGTCGTTCAAAATCATTTTGCTAATAAAAATTTTTAGAAGACTATTTAACCAAAAAAAAAAAGTGTTTGAGTCATTTTGCTAATAGACTATTGCTTCATACTTTTGTTTTAAATACTGATCCTTTTATCAGGTCCATGGCAATGCTCTGAAAAATACAACATCCTCAAATTTGTCTCATCAATGGACTTCTTCTTAGTTCGTTGTATTATTAGTGTAACCCAGTAATACTTTTTGCAGATTTTATTTTCGTTTCGCCCAACCGTAGGATGATGTTTCCGTTATATGGATTACAATTTGTTTGGAAGTTGGCAATGTCATCTTGCAGTTGATATTTTTCTTACATCAGATGTGCTCAAAACCGACTTCGTAGATGAAAGAAATAGTTCTTATGTCCCACTAAAGAGTTTGTGATAGCTTCTTTCAGCAAACTCCAGGAATGCCTCCCATGAAGGATGGCTCTCCTTAACTCGATTAACAAGTTTTTTTGTGTCAATTAACCGGTTTAACCACTATGCGTGATTCCTATGGAGTTAGCGTCCTTGTTCTGATCAACACCTTTTCTCTCTCTCTCTCTCTTTCTTTTCCTGCAAGACTTGTGTACTGAAATCTACGCTGAAATTTTACCCTGAAATAGCCTAATTTGGGTTGTTAGCGTATGCATTTTGTGCTAAATGGTCTTTAAATGATACAGTGAGCCTCCACCAAATCCTATATTTATGCACTCATCAATTCATTCTTGTTTCACTCTGGTAATATAAAAGGGTATTCTTCTTTGACTTGCGTTATTTCGCTTTACCAGTTCTGTTTCAAAACCGATCGTAAGTTCTTTCTAGCTGTTTATCTTTGATCTCTGAATTTAAAGTGCTCGTACTTTTTATTGGTTTTTACTGCAAGAATGGAGAGCACAAGCTGCCCAAACCCGTATGTTTACCTACTAATTCCCGGTATGAGAGCGATCCCTTTGTCTTCAGAGTTCAATGCCATTTTGTTTTGTGCACTGGAGATGTAGCATTAGTAATAATCACTCCGGTTTTCCAGGCCTCTTTAGTAATCAAGGTCCGTTATACTTCATGGGAACTAAACGATTCTTTTCGAAGATTGGTCTAGCTTGCCATATTGCAAAAATCCACAGCGAGGTATTAAACTATTACACCCCAGTAATTCCAGACTACGATGTGTAACAATGGAAAATTTTTCCGTTCTGCATTTTGGTTTCCAAGTAATTTTCTCATAAGGTTTGACTATGTGTAAAATAGAATGGATATTCATCGGCGCCCTTTCATATTTTTCTGCATTTAGGCATCTGTGGAACACAATGCTTGGGAACTTAAGCAATATATTGAGGAGCTCTACTGGGGAGCCGGCAAGCCTGTGATGCGGCTAGGGCACAGCAAAGGTGGGGTTGATGCTGCGGCTGCGCTGTCGATCTACTGGAGTGATTTGAGAGACAAAGTTGTTGGTTTGGCGCTGGTACAAAGCCCATACGGCGGCACCCCCATTGCTTCTGATACGCTCCGCGAAGGCCAGATTGCTGACAAGGAAACTAGGAGGATAATGGAGCTTTTGATCTGCAAGTTGATCGAGGTAACGGGGTTCTCTAGTATTGATAATTTAAGTTAGTTGTTCTTTTTTTTTTTTCCGCCGTTCAGTGTAGCAGCTGAATTTTTATATAGGGAGACATACGGGCATTGGAGGACCTTACTTATGAGAAGAGGAAGGAGTTCATCATGAAGTACAAACTCCCAGAACAAGTCCCTCTCATCTCCTTCCACTCCGAAGCCAACATTGCCCCGGGAGTCCTCGCGACCATGACTCACATAGCTCATGCAGAACTGCCCTGGCTTCCCCTACTGAAGTTCGAAAACGACGAGTTCAATGATTTTCCTCGAGCAGGGCCTCAGGTGCCTGTGGTGATTCCTTTATCTGCTGCCATGGCTGTGTGCGCACTCCATCTTCAGCTCCGGTATGGGGAGAAGAGTGACGGGTTGGTGACGTGCCGTGATGCTGAAGTTCCAGGCTCGGTTGTTGTCAGACCAGATAGGAAGCTTGACCATGCCTGGATGGTTTACTCATCATCAAAGAGGAACCCCACAGAGCCAGATGCTTGTGAAATGTGTGAGGCCCTCTTGACTTTGCTTGTGGAGATTGGAAAGATGAAACAGGAAAGTGAGAAGCAGCTGGGAAGCTAAAAATACTTCACAAGAAGTTTTTCGCTCCTTTTTTTTTTTTTTTTTTGGGCATCTGAAATGTTTTGTATTGTTCTATTTAGGAGAACATTTATTATTCAAAAACACAAATTGGAAGCAAATTTGATGCTTATGCATGCCTAGTTTTATTTATGGCAAAGATCTTTGAACATACATCTGGTTAAGCCGTTTTGCCTTCAAATCATGATTTACCTACAATGTGATACCAAAATGTAGACTCAAAATACATGTTTCAAGGGACATGTCAATGGATAGGAGATGGATTTTGGATTTTAATGAGACAGTGTGATTCAGTACAAAATGTTTATGGGACCACTTTGTATGTTTAATGTGTTTTTTTATTATTATTATTATTATTTTATTGAAATAAATCTTTTTTTTTTTAAATCAAGATGGTTTGTCTTCTTCACTTTCCCCCTTGATTCCTGATTGTTGGATTTATATTTTCAGGTATATATATATATATATATATATATACTTATATATATATATATTTTTTTTTTTTTTTTTTTTTGAATTTTTGGGCTCTCTTGGATGGCTTCTGGTTGTGTCTGTGTCGCTTTTGTAAAGCTAGTTGCTTCTTCTTTGTTTCGTTAATGAAAGCTTTTTCACAAAAAGAAAAAAAGAAAAAAAATCTGATATGCTTCGTTCATGGTCTGAGAAATAGAAGAATAATTGAATCTTAGAAAAAGAAAAGATAATGGAAGACGGAGGAGGGACTGTTGGTATTTGTCCGGTTGTTGGGATAGATTTTTGGAGGTTCAAAAGTGATGTTTGTGCGATGAGAGATTTGAAGAGAAATGACGCTTCATTATTATGGTGTTTGGGAATCTGTAAGGTTTAATTGATAGAGAGGGAGACTGATAAAACGGTTTACGGTTTTTTTAAAGGTAGGAGTTTTATTCGGAGGGGTAAAGATGAGAGAGGCAGAGAAATATGGAGAAAGAGGAGAACCGATTTTTTTTTTTTTTTTTTTTTTTAAAAAAAGCTGGAGAAAGATCAAAGTTCTATCGTCAATCAACTCTCGATCTAATTTCTCTCTCTTCCAATTAAACTCTCCCTCTCGTATTTTTATGCTCAGATCTTTAAGTCATTTTTGTTTTCATCTTTGTCCTTTTGTTTTGGTTTTCTTTCACAGTTATCTTTCTTATTTTTATGTTCTTCTTTCTCCACGTATGTGAAAAAATTCCAATCAAACTGGGGAGTCAATTAGAAAAAAAAAACTCCAAGCCCATCAGTGCCTTTTACATGACCTCCCAAATCATTCCAAAACCATATCAATTTCATGGAATTCTCTCCTAAAAAAAATCCCTAATTATCTTGCGTCCTCTCTCTCTCCTTACTCATGATCAGCTGATAAATTCAGTGTTCGTGACAGTGTATCTCTCTCCCTCTCTTTTACCAGTTGAAACCGACCGAAAAACCACTCATCAACATTGTCAAGAGATTTTACGAGAATATCTTCCTCTAAATTGATTGATGGTGTGGTCGATCAGCTGGCATCGGATCACAACCTCGATCAGTCCGGACTTGAAATGTGTCAGCTTATTCATGATCAAGACCGTCGAGATCGAGAAATGTCAAATTGAGGACACTTACCACTTTTATATGGCCAAGTGGGAAGGATAAGTGCAATAATTCCAAAACAAAAAAAACCCAATAAATTTATGACATGTCTCAACCACAAGAATCTAACAAAACTTAGTGAATAAGACACTCATGTATAAAGAAAATACTTCGCTTGAATAAGACACTCATGTATAAAGAAAATACTTGGCTTCATGAGAGATCCCTACACTCCAAAGAAAAAGGGATTCTGAGAACCTTCATGGAGGCTCATCAACATCCCGATGCCTCATATTGATAAGAGAGGAAGGAACAAGATAGAGAGAGGCAGAGAAAGTAGAAGAACATTGACATGGAAGAAACCGCTCCAACAATTCTTGCTTCAAAAAAAAAAATCCCTAGTTATCTTGTGTCTTCTATCTCCTTATTCATCATTCACACACACAGCTTCATTGCCATCAACGAGCTCAGCTCAAGTCAGCTGATCAACTCAGCATTGGTGTCAATGTGTCTCTCTCCCTCTCTTTCGCCAATTGAAACCAATCGAAAAATCGCTCATCAACATTGTCAGGAGATTTTACGAGAATGTCTTCCTCTAAATTGACTGATGGTGTGGTTGATCAGTTAGTATCGGATCACAACCTTGATCAATCCGGACTCGAAACATGTCAGCTTGATTATAATCAAGACCGTTGAGATTGAGAAATATCAAATTGAGGACACTGACCACTTTTATATGGTCAAGTGGGAAGGATTAGTGTGATAATTCTATTAAAAAAAATCCCTAATAAATTTATGATGTGTCTCAACCACAAGGATCTAACAACACTAAGTGAATAAGACACTCATGTATAAAGAAAATACTTAGCTTCATATGGGATCCCTACACTCCAAAGAAAAAGGGATTCTGGGAACCTTCATGGAGGCTCATCAACACCCCGGCACCTCATATTGATAAAAGAGAAAGGAACACGATAGAGAGAGGCAGAGAAAGTAGAAGAACGTTGACATAGAAGAAACCGCTCCAACAATTCTCGCTTCAAAAAAAATCCCTAGTTATCTTGTGTCTTCTTTCTCCTTATTCATCACTTACACACACATCTTCATCACCGTCAACGAGCTCAGCTTAAGTTAGCTAATCAACTCAACATCTGTGTCAGTGTGTCTCTCTCCCTCCCTTTCACCAATTGAAACCGACTGAAAAACCGCTCATCAACATTGTCAGGAGATTTTATGAGAATGTCTTCCTCTAAATTGACTAATGTGTGATTGATCAGTTAGCATCGGATCACAACCTTGATCAGTCCAGACTCGAAACGTGTCAGCTTGATTATAATCAAGACCGTCGAGATTGAGAAATATCAAATTGGGACACTGACCACTTTTATATGGCCAAATGGGCAGGATTAGTGCGATAATTCTAAAAAAAAAATCCCTTATAAATTTATGACGTGTCTCCACCACAAAAGGATCTAACAAAACTTAGTGAATAAGACACACATGTATAAAGAAAATACTTCGCTTGAATAAGACACTCATGTATAAAGAAAATACTTGGCTTCATGAAGGATCCCTACACTCCGAAGAAAAAGGGATTCTGAGAACCTTCATGGAGGCTCATCAACACCCCGGCATCTTATATTGATAAGAGAGGAAGGAACACGATGGAGAGAGACAGAGAAAGTAGAAGAACGTTGATGTGGAAGAAACCGCTCCAACAATTCTCACTTTAAAAAAATCCCTAGTTATCTTGTGTCTGCTCTCTCCTTATTCAGCACACACACACACATCTTCATTTCCGTTGACGAGCTCGGCTCAGGTCAGCTGATCAACTCAGCATCTGTGTCTGTGTATTTCTCTCCCTCTCTTTCGCCAATTGAAACCGACAAAAAAAAAACCTGCTCGTCTGCGTCGTCGGGAGATTTTACGAGAATGTCTTCCTCTAGATTGACTGATGACGTGGTTGATCAGCTGGCATTGGATCACGACGTTGATCAGTCTGGACTTGATTCTACGCTCTACAGATCTGCAGCAAACGGAAAAATCGACGACTTTAAGGATAATAAAGATCTGCTTCTTGACCAATTATTGACTCCAAACAAGAATACAGTACTGCATATCTACATTACATCTGCTAAGACAGATGAAAAAGCTGATGCGCAAACAGAGTTTGTGGAAGAGATCCTCAAGTTGTGCCCGGCTCTGTTGCTTCAGACCAATGCGAAGGGCGAGAATCCCCTGTATCTAGCAGCAAGGTACGGCCACAGACGCATAGTGGAGTTACTTATTGAGCGTGCTAAAGCTGGTCACGAAGACCTTGAAAGCGGCAACCAGGCTGCCAAAGAGATGCTTAGGGCTACCAACGAAGCAAACAACACCGCTCTTCACGAGGCCGTGCGATTTCGGCATCTTCAAGTTGTGCAGATTTTGACGAAGGAGGACCCTGATTTCTCATATTCAGCTAATAAATATGGTGAGACACCGCTTTATATTGCTGCCGAGAGCGGATACAGAAAATTGGTGAGTGAAATATTAAACAACTGCTCATTACCAGCCACAGATGGCCCCAACAACAGAACCGTACTGCACGCGGTCACAATAGCTGGAGATAAAGGTAAGCGGGACTTTCCATGTGCCTGTGAATTTTTTTTATTTTTCTTTTTCTTTTTCCTGCCCCCTGAGAAAACATGCTTGATATTTGAGAATTGGTGTGCTAATTGCTAAGGATACTACTTTCTTTTGGCAATTTATCATAAAAACGTGACATCCCTCTGGTTTTACAAGTTACAACATTTTTTTTATTTATTTTCTGAAATTGAGATTACAATGTTAATATTATTTTCTTTTGAAGTGATCAACACTTCAATGAATAATTTTAGCTGAAAAATAAAATCTTCAGGAATTAGTTCTATAGTTGTAGTTACTATAAACATAAATCAAGAGACGTAATTATTAAATTTGTAGGAAAAGAATCATAAACTCTAATAACTTGTAAAAAAATAATGGTCGATTCTTATTAATATTTTCAGTTACGTCTTTAACGTAATACGAACTGAAGTTCTGTTAAATTTTATAATTATGAATCATTGTCAACAAACATTAATAAATAAAAAATAAAAAATAAAAACACCGCCCGTTCCCACTTTAGTAAAGGCCAACTTTAAGCCCTGTGTCTGTTGGATAGTTTCTTCACATTGGGCTTCTTGTGTTTGGAGATATACACAGTTTAGGAAAGGAATGTACAAAAATTAGCCACCAAACAAGTCCACCCCGCTCCAACCAAAAATAACGGAGTGATATGCATGATTGCTACAAATTTAATATGTATTTGTGCTCACCATACATAACTTTAGAGTTGATATTTATATTATTTCATAATATTTTATAAAAAAATCAAAAGAAAAAATATTAAATTGACAAAAATACCCTCATTCTTTTCTTTTCTTTTCTTTTCTTCTCTTCTCTTTTTTTTTTGAAATATTTATTGAAATATTTTTTATACATCTCCGACTCCAGTCGCCAGTACCCATCACCGAAGAGATTCTGTTAGAATCTAAAATAAATTCTGATAGAATTTTTATATTTTTATTTTTTGTATTTTAACAAAGATGACCGGACGTTTCCAACTCCGGTCATGGGTGTCGGATGGTGGCCGGTGTTTTGTCCTCTGTGAAATTTTGTTAGAATCCATTTTAGATTCAAATAGTTTTTTTTTTCTTTTAACAAAGATGACAGGATATAACTGATTTCGGTCACCGAAGAGATTTTATTAGAATCCATTATGTTTTTTTTTTTTTTTTTTCAATTTCAACAAAGATGGCCACACATCTTTGACTCCGGTTATTGGCACAATTAAGTTAGCGCACTTAAATCATGAGTCGCATGACCTTTGTGTCTACAAATTTAGTTAGGGACTAAAATATCACCTAATAAATAGTTTAGGGACCTGTAGTGTCAATAACCTTTATATTTAAAGGATATGTTTACTGTTTAGGACTAGCAAGGAACTATTTTATAACATATGTACTCTTAGTTTTATATATTGTACAAGAAAATGAGACATCTAATTAATCAAAAAGTTATGTGTGAACAATTTGGTGTTATAAAAAATAAAAAATAAAAAATAAAATAAATAAATAAATAATAGAAGTTATGTGAGGGCAGCGACCATGTGCGGTTGTGCCTTCCCACCCTCGTTTCGAGTTAGCTGGGTTTTTCTTAATGAGTTTTCATCTTCAGAAATGACAGTAGAAGTTTTGGGAAGATGGAGTACTACAAAGCTTACTAGGAAAGCAGATGATCAAGGTTGGATTCCGCTGCACCATGCTGCATACGACGGCTACGCAGAGGTTGTAAAGCTGCTCGTAGAACATGACAAACGTACAGCCTACATGAAGGATAAAGAAGGAATGACAGCTCTTCATATTGCAGCTTATTGTGGCCATGACAAATCAATGAAGGAAATCATATCATGTTGTCCGGATAGCTGTGAATTGGTTGATAATAAAGGCCAGAACGTTCTGCACCATGCCATGGATAGTGGTAGTAAGCATGCAGTGAAAGTTATCCTGGATGATTATTCACTCAGTAATCTACTAAATGAAAAGGATATTCACGGAAATACGCCTTTGCTTCATGGCGCCACTTCATTCGAGGGCAACGTGGATCTCATTCAGCATCCAAGGGTCGATAGGATGGCATTCAACAATCAAAACCAGAATTCTCGTGACATTGTCTCAACACTACACACAGGAGATTATATAGAAAGGGTAATGCTCTCATAAAGTTATAGATTTTGAATTGTCTCTGGTGGATCCACCTTTGGAATTGGGGACAGCTGCCCCCGACCAAGGGCTTCATTGTAATTTAGCCCCAATAAGTTCATGGTTTGTCCCCCTAAAATTTTCAAATTGCAACATTATTTGCACAAATTATTATAAAAATGTTTCATATACATTCCAAATCTTGACTTATAGCATACTTATATTTCAAACATAAAATGATAAAACAAGATACTTATCTTTTTATATCTTGTAATTTATTTTTATTCAGAAAGTATACCTTTCAGTTTGAAGTTTTACATTTTTATTCGATCAGATTACGCTTAATATATCCTTTTTTGTTCAACACTTAGTTGGGATTGCTAGTAAATACCAATATAGTTGGGATGTGCAAATTTTCTCAAACGTTAGTTGTCTACTTGTATCATTTTGTAGAAGAAATATTAAAGTAGAAGGTGAGCTCCACCCACTAATAAGTAAACTGAAGTATGAATGTTTGTGGATGGGAACTTCTTCATGTCATATCTAATTTTGTTTTTGAAAGTCACGTCATATCTAATATTATCTATGTCATTCCTTCTCTTTCAATTGTTAATAGTCCTACGTCTATGTATTTTATGAATATATTTTTACATGAGAAATATTATTGGACTGCGTTCCTAGTACTGGAATGAATCTGTTACGAGCTGGTTCATTTTTGAATATTGCATGCAGACTTGTTTTGAATAACAGAAATAAAGTACATGCTATTTACCCTTCCAAAATCTTTTTGAGGATATATCTGATGCCACAGGACTAATGGTTTGTTATTGGACCCTTCTTTCAATGATATCATACACAGTGGGGGGCGATATGATCAAATTTTACAAGTTGAGAACTAGACTCTTTTTTCTTTTTTTTTTTTTAAAGAGAAGAGAACCACTTGGTATTATATAAGCTCAGTTTTCAATATCCGTAACATTTTTTTCTTTTCATTTATGAATTTGTGTATAAACTCCTAGAACCCCAGTTTCCATACAATACAGACCTAACTCTATATATAATTGACTGCACAGCAAGATACAAAAAGGAGGTTGAAAAAACTACTAGGCCTAAGGTCCACTCTCCGTATGGCAGTGACCCTTAAAAGAGACGCTGCTCGCTGGGAAAAAACTAGGGAGGACTACTTCCGTACAGTCCTTCGGGAAGGTACGCCAGGTCTACTGGTAGCGGCTACACTCATCGCGACAGTTACATTCGCAGCAGGTTTCACGTTACCAGGTGGTTTAGTGAGTAAGGAAGGCCCACTGCAGGGCTCTGCAATTCTAAGATCAAAGGCATCATTCAAGGCTTTCATGATAGCAGACACCATAGCCCTTGTGTCCTCTACTGCAGCTGTCTTTACCATAATGTTCTTGATACTACACATGAGCAAGTCCAGGAAGCTGATTTACTATGAATTATCTTTCTACCTAACTTCATTGGCCATGGCAGCAATGGTGATTGCATTTGTCGCAGGCACATACGCGGTGTTAGAACATAGCACTGCACTTAAAGCTACCACTTGTTTTGTTGGCTTATGTTTCTTTATTTTGGCTGCACTACTGTCAGGAATATATATCTATCCTGTTTTAAAAAATATGGTGCTGGTTCATTCATACTGCCAGTAGGATTATGCTATTTTACGGCATTTATGCATGAATTTTCAGATGAGTTAAATACATTGATATTTTTCTGCCATTTATTTATATATACCCAGTTTTTCTTTCCCCATTGTGTTGTATTAACACATTTTTTCTTCCATTTAGCTCAGCAGTAGTGTTTTCTTTTGTTTGGGCAATTTTCTAGAATTGTTGCAATGAAATTCACTGTTTCTGCTTACTTGGATTCCAAGATTGGAAGAATTAAAGGGACACTTATAATATGTCAAGAATCAAAGATACGAAATCCATTGAAGTGAACAATCATTCCTTACTCCTTAGTAATCTCAAGAACATATGTTTTTAGTTTTATAGTGTTTTTATATATCTCTTGGTGAATATCTAAGTTTGTGATTTCCCAGTTTGATATGACTATTACTTTCATGGGAATATTTGCCAAAATGACAGTCTAATAAATTGAAATTAACAAAATAACCTTCTTTCATTTTAATATAGGAACAACCAAAGTCGTTCCTGGTCATTCAAAGTCATTTTGCTAATAAAAATTTTTAGAAGACTATTTAACAAAAATAAAATAAAATAAGTGTTTGAGTCATCTTGCTAATAGACTATTGCTTCGTGCTTTTGTTTTAAATACTGATCCTTTTTTCAGGTCCATGGCAATGCTCTGAAAAATACAACATCTTCAAATTTGTCTCATCAATGAACTTCTTCTTAGTTCGTTGTATTATTGGCGTAAGCCAGTAACACTTTTGCAGATATTATTTTCGTTTCGCGCAACTGTAGGTTGATGTTTCCGTTGTATGGATTACAATTTGTTCGGAAGTTGGCATTGTCCTCTTGCAGTTGCTATTTTTCTTACATCAGATGTGCTCAACCGACTTTGTAGATGAAAGAAATAGTTCTTACGTCCCATTGAAGAGTTTGAGTTAGCTTCTTTCGGCAAACTCCAGGAATGCCTCCCACGAAGGATGGCACAGCAAGATTCATGGAGTTACTTGCAGAAATAAGGTAGCTAACTTATTTGATATTTTGCCACTCTCGGTTCTCCTTAACTTGGTTAACAAGTTTTTTGTGTCAATTAACCGGTTAAACGACTATGCTTGATTCCTATGGAGTTAGCGTCCTTGTTCTGATCAACACCTTTTCTCTCTCTCTTTCTTTTCCTGCAAGACTTGTGTACTGAAATCTACGCTGAAATTTTATCCTGAAATAGCCTAATTTGTGTTGTCAGTACATGCATTTTGTGTTAAATGGTCTTTAAATGATACGGTGAGCCTCCACCAAATCCAATATTTATGCACTCATCAATTCATTCTTGTTTCACTCTGGTAATATAAAAGGGTATTCTTCTTTGACTTGTGTTATTTCGCTTTACCAGCTCTGTTTCCAAACCGATCCTAAGTTCTTTCTAGCTGTTTATCTTTGATCTCTGAATTTAAGTACTAGTACTTTTTATTGGTTTTTACTGCAGGAATGGAGAGCACAAGCTGCCCAAACCCGTATGTTTACCTACTAATTCCCCAGTTTAAGAGCGATCTCGTTGTCTTCAGATTTCAATGCCATTTTGTTTTGTGCACTGGAGATGTAGCATTAGTAATAATCACTCCGGTTTTCCAGGCTTCTTTAGTAATCATGGTCTGTAATACTTCGTGGGAACTAAACCGATTCTTTTCGAAGATTGGTCTAGCTTGCCATATTGCAAAAATCCACAGGGAGGTATTAAACGATTTCTTCCAGTAATTCCAGACTAAGATGTGTAACAATGGTAAAATTTTTCCGTTACTGTGTTTTGGTTGCAAAGTAACTTTCTCATGAGGTTCGACTGTTTGTAAAATAGAATGGATATTCATTGTCGTCCCTTTAATATTTTGAAAGACAAAGTCGTCGCTGGTTTGGCGCTGGTACAAAGCCCGTATGGTGGCACCCTCATTGCTTCTGATACGCTTCGCGAAGGCCAGATTGCTGACAAGGAAACTAGGAGGATTATGGAGCTTTTGATCTGCAAGTTGATCAAGGTGACAGTGTTCTCAAATATCGATAGTTTAAGTTAGCTGTTCGTTTTTTTTTCCGCCGTTCAGTGTAACAGCTGAATTTTTATATAGGGCGACATATGAGGACGTTACATATTAGAAGAGGAAGGAGTTCATCATGAAGTGCAAACTCCCAGAACAAGTTCCTCTCATCTCCTTCCACTCCGAAGCCAGCATTGCCCCGGGAGTCCTCACGGCCATGACTCAAATAGCTCATGCAGAACTGCCCTGGCTTCCCCTACTGAAGTTCAAAAACGAAGAGTACGATGATTTTCCCTGAGCAGGGCCTCAGGAGCCTGTGGTGATGCCTCTATCTGCTGCCATGGCTATCCGCGCACTCCATCTTCAGCTCCAGTATGGGGAGAAGAGTGACAGGTTGGTGACTTGCCGTGATGCTGAAGTTCCGGGCTCGGTTGTTGTCAGGTCAGATAGGAAGCTTGACCATGCCTGAAAGGTTTACTCATCATCAAAGAAGAACCCCACAGAGCCAGATGCTTGTGAAATGTGTGACGCTCTCTTGACTTTGCTTGTGGAGATTGGGAAGATGAAGCAAGAAGAAATGGAGCAAAGCTAAGAAGCTAAAACAACCTTTTGAAAGGAAAGATTTTTTCCCCCCTTCCTCTTTTGTTTAGCATCTACATTGTTTTTCACTGTTCTTGTTACGAGTATACTTTGTTCTTCGTAAGCAAAAATTGGAAACAATTCTTCGATGGTCATCTATATATATACATATTTGTTTTTTTGAATTTGAGGAAGGAGATTATAACTCTTCACCTTGTATTAAAGTCGGTGTAGAATTATCTTTTGAATTTGAGATAGGAGATTAGAACTCTTCATCTTGTATTAAAGTCGGTGTAAAATTATCGTTAAGCTATACCTGCAACCAAACCAAATATATGCCTCTTTCTGTTCTTAGTTCTTGGATTATTCATCAAGAATGGTAATATATTTATTGACACATATTTTATAACTTTCAAGTAATATATTTACCTACAAAGTAAATGATTCATCTGATCAACCGAAAAGAATAATAATATATAAATTATATGTTGCCTCAAAAGAAACAAAGAGTTATATTTTGGCCCCGATTAAAGCTAACAACAGACAAGGCTCGATGACAGAGTGCAAGAATGAGTTGTACTACACAAGATTTTCTTTACAAAGAATGAAAATTTCAAAGTTTCAAAATCATGGAAATAGTCATAATCATGGGCAGGTTTTCATCTGCAATTTGCTAGTCATAACTTGTCTCCTCTGTTGATGAGGAAATGAAAACCCGGAGAGCATAGAAGAGTTGGCTTTTACAGGTGAAACTTGTTAGCTCAAAACAAGAGCTAATTGCGAAGGCAGAGAGTAACATTTAGGTCCTCAAACATAGTAATGTACATGGGGTTAACACTAAACAGGTTTCCGACTCCTTCCGTGATGTCACGAGCTTGAATATAAAGTTCTAGTTTCCGGAAGATTGGTGCTCAGAAAACTCCGGGGCTGCTTTATCTGCAGAATTTATGCAAGTCTTCAGTTAACTTAAGCCTTAGAGCAACAAACAAAACAAACCAGAAAATACATTTAGAAGCATCAATATGATCTAAGATGAACATTACACAATTTTAGCAATCAAACCATACGAATTTATTGGCCGGAACCATTCCATGAAGCAATCACTGGTAATCATTTGCAATGAAAGTAAAAGCTTGTAACCATCGGATTTCTTTTCTAAGAAACGCGAACTTTTACACAGAGGTACAAAGAAAAGACACGGATAATCTCTAGAACAACGATATGTATATGTACATATCAAAATATAATCTTCATCAACAGAGCGTAAAAAGCATACAAATCTTCATCTGCAATTCCTTTCTATACATAGAATAGTTAAAGCAGCACTTTCATTTGAACCATAACCAAAAACACCTTTCAATGCAGGTAATATCAAAACTCGTGACAGCCCATAAAGAAAACGCAAGCATAGAAAAAGAACTACTATCGTCCAACTGATGAGGATACAAGAAAATGCTCTTTGCACCGAAATTAGGAGAATGTTTCCGTGAGATCATCGAGTTGACTAGAGGAAGGGAAGTGGTGACCCCCAATTCGCCTCTTGTCACTCGACTATCAAGCTTCATTAACAGGAAGCACCATAGAAACATTCCATGCCTACTAGTGTCAAGATTTATGTATCCCATTACGAATGTTAGAATCAAGAAATCATAACACAAGCAAATGCCGGTGAAAACTTCCGATCCCGTGTTAGTAAAATGCTCATGGTTAGATTAAGTCGATCACAAAAGGGAATTGACAACATCAAATCAAAGTAGCTGTATAATCAAAACCAATCATAAATTAATAAGAAAGAAAAGAAGTTTAGGAAGAAATAAATATAAGTACCACCACTATGAAGCATGGATTGAGACAACATGTGGTCCATGTTATCAAGTCTCTGGTGTATGGATTTGAGAACCGAATTCAACGACAAAACTCTCTTTCTTACACTCGAAATCTTCCCAGCGAACTGCATTATAAACGGCGCCGGCGCATCTTCCAGCAGCTGATCCAGTTCTGCCCAAAATTCTCAAAATCAGTTTTTTGTTTCTGGGAAATTTTGATAAAACAAGATCTGGGCAAATGAAAAACAACCAAATTAATTATCTAATAATTAGATTATCATATTTGGGCAAATGGGTTATGGCCAAATTTGCAAACCGAAAAAAAAAAGGGGGGGGGGGGGGGGGGGGGGGGGGGAATGTTACCGCCGGTGAGACGGTCGAGAGAGGAAGACAAGTGGAGTTGGCTTCTGAGAGCGTCCTCTGCTTTGGAATCATAGTCCTCCATGAGAGAGCTCACCATAGAACTCAGCCCCTTCGCAACGACGTTGTTCTGCTGCTTCTCTGTCTCTGCTTCTGCCTCTGTCTTTTCCATTCTATTTCCGACAACCGACAATGATGAAAATCCACAGAAACAATTAGATTGCAAAATATGATGCCGGAGAAATTATGTTCATTTTCCCAACTTAGGTTATTATTGTTATTTTTTTTTTTCATTTTTTTCCTTTTTTTTTTTTTTTTTTGCTTGAAATTTTGTTCCTGAATTTGAAAGAACACTAGTATTGGCTTTCCAATTTTTCTATTTCCCTTTTAGTTTTTTTTTTTTTTTTTGGGTGCTGGGATTGGTATTTTTCGTTGTTACCCTACGAACTAGACAAATTAGGGAGTCATACAATGAGACTTCCTCATTTTATCCAATGGGATTAAAAAATTCTGACCATTGGATTAAAATCGAAGGGTCAAGAAAGGTTAAAGACCATCTAATGAATGTGAATCGTGCCACACACAACCGTAATCTCACAACCAGAGGAGATGTTTAGCGATTAAATTTGAATTAAGTTAAGGTTTTTAAATTTAAATAGTAATTTTTATTAATTTTTTAGATAAAATAAAAAAGTTTTTTAAAAAAAAAATAAAACAGTATAATTTAATTTAAAACGAATTAATATGTCAACAAATAAAAATAACACGAATAAAATTTAAATAAATAAATATGTTCTCTTTGAATCTGGATCTTCAAGTAACTTGATAGGATAAATTCACCAATTTCACACTTCTTCGAGTACGTCCGTTGACACGAGGGCGGGCGATCTTCAGATGGCGTCGACGGCGACGGGAGGCTGAGTACGGAGTCGAGACGGAGGCAGCGAACGGCGATGGTCGGCATCCCCATGGCCGACGGATCTTGAAAATCTCGAACCGGCCCGGTTCTTTGCCATCTCCGTCGCCGGCGTCGTCCACGCGAGTCGCGACCTCGCCCTGTACCCTCGACACCCCTGGCCCGCCTCCTCTCCCTCGCGATCTAGACCGGTTAAGGGTTGGCACAAAACTTCGGCGAGCCCACGAAAGAGGGTCTCGCCCCAAGTGGCCGATGATGGGTGTGGAGGGGCGACGGCGACGGCGACGAGGTTTGGAAGGTCGAGGGGCGGACAAGGTTTGACCCACAACTGACGGCGGGAATCAAACGGTGGTTAGGGGAGATTTCGGCAGTGGTGGGTCGCGCTAGGTAGGGGACGGAGGGGTTGAGCGCTCGTCGGCGTTCTCGCTCTCGTGGGGTTGGGCGTGGTCGGGGTTCTCGCCATCGTGGCCTCGTCGACGTTCTCGCCGTCGTGGGCTTGGGCTCGCCGTCGTCAATGGAGGAGGGTGTGGATTGGTGAGGAGAGTTTTTTTTTTTTAATTATTATTTTAATTTTAAGTATAATCACATATTCAAGAAAACATTTTAATTTAGTGCACCTTTCTAATCCGTTCGTTATCTTGGATCTTCTCCTATCTAAGAGGTAAATTTTGCATTTTTTCTTGTCAGACAAATTAGTATCTACTTTAAAAATCTTAACGATTTGACATCTCAAATTATAAAATCTATCATATTAGTAATCCTTTTTTAAAATAACTTTATCAACTTGTTTTTAATATTTTTTTTTAATGAAAATTGGCATATAATTGGCACCGGGGTAGTTAATGAGGTGCAAAAATGTTTAGACAAGATCATACAAATCACATGTTAAAATCGTCTAAAATTTTAGAGAGACGATTTACGAAAAAAAGTCATTTACATAAATATTTAAGTCAAAGACTATTATTTAAAAAATATATATTCTTTTATTTATATGAATGTCTTGATATTTATAAAGATTATTTTAAGATTTGAAATTAAATAAATAATTGATAAAAAATGAAAGAAAAGATATCTAAAAGCTTTCAGATTAAGCAAATCTTTTATTAAATGAAAAAAAGATCATTTACTTGATTATTATAAAGAAAAAGAAATGTATTAATTATATGAGATATGAAAAATATTCATTATGATAAATAATTGATCATTAAGATGAATTTATCGTGAATATATTAAAAATGATATTGTAAAAAAATATTAAACACTTTAAAAACTAAAAAATATATCATAATGATGTACTAATTATCATAAAATAAGAACATCATAATGATATAATAATATCGTAAAGAAAAAAACATAACACATTAAAAAAAGTATATCATAATGTTTTACTAATTACCATAAAAAAATAAATAATTTCATATCACATTTAAACTTTATAAACTATCTCTTTATAAAAAAAAAAATTTGAAACTATATATTAAAATAATACTAATAATAATATAAAAAATAAATTCCATAATAATGTAACAATTACCATAAAGAACATAAATCATACAAAAAAAATTGTTTCTAATACACCTATATCATAGGTTTTTTTTTTTTGTTTTTTTTTTTTTTTTTGAGGTTTTTAAAAAACTTGTATCATACTTAAGGAATAAGATTATAAAAAAAATATAAATCATACTAATAATTAATCACTGTAATAAAAAAGACTAGTTATTAAGATAAATATCTAAAAGTGATGAACAAATAAGAAGAAGGAAATAAAGAATCTACTAAGGGAAAATGATGATAAATATGATAAAATAACAAAGTGAGTAGTACAAGTACTTGTTTCTTTGAAAATAGACATTTAAGTACTATTAAAAAAATGACATATTTTAAAATAAGGTTATAAAAATAGATTTTTTGTGTAATTATTTTACAGAAAACAAAAAACAAAAAAAAGATCACTAATGAAACTAGAGTCCACCAGCAGGCTTAGTTTAACTACCGCCACGGTAAACCTAATGTTGTATACAATTTATTGGTTGGAGAGAGATCTTAAAATGACATTGTGAAGCATTAGATCTCAATCTAATCTTATAAGTAGAGAAAATAAATGATCACCTATTCATATGTTTACTTACCAGATCATGAAAATTAATTCAATCTAAAGAAAACCATGAAATACTAATTTTGTAGGACTCACACAATATAAGAAATGATGTGTTTGAAATATCAGAGTGTCGTAGGCCCTAGTGCATGGGATGGGTCAGAGTCAATTGCAACGTTGAACCATTAAAGCTAGAATCACAGTCAATCAAACATAAGGAAAGCCAACTTGAAATGATTAACACCTGACAAAATTTAATCTAAGAACCGAGGCCATGCTGTAATAGGTAAATGGTCAAGATTAAACTAAACCTCATTTTTCACTGTTAGTTTATCAATCCATTCAAAAAACTTAAGCTGTTAAGAGATGGATCAACAAGAATTTTATATTCTAACACCCATGTACTCTTGAGTCTAAATCAAGAGTGAGTAAGAGGGAAAATGTGAACCGTTTTTAATATCATTACTCCGACTCTGTTATTTTTGTTTTTGAAGATATAAATTCTGATTTCAGTTTTTGAAAAGTTCTCCTTGCAAGAATCCCTATTTTTCTCAATCTCGGAATTTCAAACAAATCGTGAAATCAAGGATCAAGCACGTAGCACGTGTCGGGATCTCGTGCATCTAAGAAAAATAGAGAGTGATTGGTGAACTCAAAGCAACATGCTTTAATACCATATATAAGAAAATTACTTGCTCATCCTCAAAGCTCAAAAGGGGTAGAAAGCCACAGAAGCAAGGACCGCAAAGTAGTTACAACTTCACACACAAGGAGAGATGGGCCATGGGCCCATTAAGGCCCATTTTGGGAATTAACAACTGGGCTATCCTTGATAGGCTGTGTACAGACACAAATTGAAACTTTCTAGGACCACTTTGTGTTAAATCTGCTGTTTAATAATGTATTAATAATCCATGGTACAAAATGAAGCTACCTCAAAGTAATAAGTGTGGCTATGTTCAATGGGCCAGATACACTTCCATCATTAAAGGAGCCCCCCAAAAATGGGTCCCCTCTTTCGAAGCCTCGTACACCATTTGATCAGATCAAAAGTGGCAGTACATATTATTATTATTAGCTTCCTAACGGTAGGGCCCACCAAGAATGTACTAGGCATGAGAATGGTAAACTGGACAATGCTTGGAATATCAGTAGTTTTGGTGCAGAGATTTATGCTTGCTTAAAACTGCGCTACTTGTTAATGAGTAGTATCGGGAATACTAATTCTGATCATGACTTTTGAATACCAATTCACATACAGTTAATGATTTTGGATACCTATCAATAAAAAAATAACAATTTGTATGTCGCATAAGCTGATATTTAAGACTTAGTATTAGAGTCGGTATATGGCCATTGAAGCATTTATGGGCCACACCTTACTAGTTTTCAAGTACCAACTCATGGCGAGCTGTAATTTTTTTAATTGATATGGCTTTGGATGCCTATCGACAAACAACTGACAATTCGCATATCATATGAGTTATATTAACTGTTGGGATTAAAATCGGTGTACGGTCATTGAAGCATATATGGGCAACACCTTATTAGTTTTCAAGTACCAATTCTTGTGAGGGGAAGTAGTCATTTTTTAATTACCATGACTTTGGACACTTACAGTTAAAAAAATGATAACTAACCTGTCATATAAGTTAGATACTTAAAAAATTGGGTTTAAAGGCAATGCATAGTCATTGAAAGCAGGGCCACACCTTACTAGTTTTCAAAGCCCATTAAAGTGGTAAAGATTCCAAGTCCAGTCTATTAAATTCTGTAGGCCCAGTGTCCCCAGACACTTCAAATATGTGGCACGTGACACACCTTTGAACTTGTAGTTGTAGGAGCAGAGGAAGAAACCATTCAAATTTGTTAAATTTTCATATCAAAAAGATAAAGACAATTCTCTGATAGGATGTGTAAGGAAAAAAAAAACAAAAACAAAACTATGTTGACAATATAAAGTTTTGATCATTGCAAACAATAATCATATTAAATTAAGAAAAACATGATATAATGACATGACTTCATAAAAATCTAACGGTTCAAAATTATATACCAATGTTAGAGTATTTTATTGTATTATATTACAAAATTCGCCTGAAAGAAAAACTACTGAAAATGACAAATTGAGAGGATAAAAAACATGTCTACTTTCGCTCCCTTTCATAAAGAATACATGAATATTATTGTTCATTTTTGAAATGATGATAACCATTAAAAATATATATATACAAAGCTTTATGGTAAAACAGTGATTTTATCTCACTAGTAGATACTATTATTTTAATTATTAAATTAACTTCTTAAAAGATCTCATCTATGACTTCGAATAGTTTTTGTTCTACACGAATACTCATAGATCATACCGTTGAAATATTAATATAAACAACAGTATTTATCAATAGCATAAAAATACAGTTCTTATGTACCTCTTCAGAACTAAGAATTAAAAAGGGCAGAGATGATATGAAACTGCATTTTGCAAATCCAGGAACCAATTGGATATAAAATTAGTTGCTAGCAAAGAAGAAGAAAGGGAAAACTCAGAGCAGAAGTAACTATCCATATATATATATATATATATATATATTTCATATATCTGAAAAGCTAATTGGTAGGAGTAGTTCCGGTCTACCATATATCAGCTTATTAATTAAGTAACTGGACTGGCACAGTCAAATGATTATGTCTGCTCGAAGTAAAGAATCATTTTTGTGACATTGAAAACGAAATCTTTTACCGCACTTTATATACAGCTTAATATTTCGGTAGTTAACTAACATTATTATTATTGTTATTATTATTAATTAAAAAGACACTAACATTCAATATATATCTGCAGAAGCATGAAAATTTAAGCCAGATGCTTCTCTTGACATAATTTAATATTCATGAATATGTATATATATACATATATATATATAATGGAAGAAATTGATCCATCATTTGCTGCCATACTTAACATGGTTGCCAAAACCTAGGTAGCAGGAAATGTATAAATGTATGATATGAATATCTATAAGTAATAATACATGTATTCTTATTAAATGCGGAAAGAACACTTGATAAATAACAAATATATATATGTGTGTATATAATATATTTATATATATATCAAAGTGACCAATTCTAGAACTAATAGAAGCCATTAACTTTTGAGTATGGGTGACACATGAATTGCATGTGGATGAGATTGCTCAAATGGCATTTATGCATTTGGTGGTCAAAACCAAGAATTTCTTTATATATATAATATATATTATATAGTAAATATATATATATACATGTATAAATATGTTGGCTCCACAGTAATAAAGAGATCAAAATGTTGGGGGTCCTGCAATCGCCTTCTGCATTAATATCTTCAATTCCTCACTCCAATGGGCTTTCTTATTTTGACATGAAAAGATGGCCTCCAATCAACTTCAACGACAAGGAATAAGAGGGTTTCCACTAAAACAAAATAAATCATTTTTTTTTTTTAAATGTGATTGAATGCTGATCATCTTTTTGTGAATCTGATGTCATTTGGAATTTATCATTTTATCCATCAAAATGGGTTCAAATTATTTGGTTATGTTTATTAGAGATTATATTGGTACGGATTTGAGCTTTTGGAAGTTCTTTATTATGATTCGATGTCATTTAATTGTCAACGAAAAAACAAAAATGTAATTTTGTTGTAGACCATAGAAATTAGAAACCTAAATATGGTTGCAGGTTCAGCTGCATAGTAAATTGACATCATTGCATTTGAGGTGTTAAGGTCCTAAGTTCCAATCTTCCCATCCCAAGTTCAAGAAAGAACGAAAGACAAAAATAAATAAATAAATAAATAATGATTCCCTCTCCTCCATTCATATCTATCCCTTGATCTCTCTCAAATAGTCAAACTAAGAAGGATCACAGCTCTATCGAGATTTTCATTATGTTAGTGCTCCACCTTATTATGGAGTTTTCATCTTATGATTTGTCCATCGAGATCTCTTTGGATTCATCTTATTTGTATGCGACTATATCTGAAATCTATCTCTGATATCATTTGTTGACCCTGATCTTGAGGTTCTATCCTAACAAATTTAACCTATTAAATATATGTACTAGTTAACTGTTATTAACACACTCGTAATAATTTCAACGTGGGGAAACTGTACACAACCATAAATATGAAACTGTATTCTTCATAACATAAATATGGGACTTAAATTCAAGAGTTTTAAATTGAAGAAGGGACAACTCTTTTATTTTGGGTACTGAGAGAGTGGTTCCACATCTTGGAGCTATTAACTAATTACCATCGCAGCAGACTATAACCACTAGAGCAATTAATAATGCCATTAACTTTCCTACTTAACACTTAATAAATTTAGCTTCCAAATTAGTAAATAACAGCCCGAAAGGAAAACAAGAGCAATAAAGCCCCTCATAACCATTACCTAAAGTTCATCCATACAAGCCACTTAACTTTTCACCTAAAAGAAAAGGGAGAGAGAGATATATATGTCTGTTGTCTTTATGTATACGAATGCTTTCCTATCCGGTAACCAGATATAAGCGGTAATTATAATATCATATTTGAATAATTAATAATTAGTTACTTTATATGTAATTTTTTTTATTTAAAATTTTGTATAAAATGATATGTATCACTGAACATTATTATATTAAAATCAACTAATTATTTTGTATATAAAAATTGGTGCTGAACATTCTCCAATTAATTGGACCGAACAAGAGAACTCCTGCGTGTATATATATATATATATATATATATCTTTGTATGTGTGTGTATATATTAGATAGAGAACTGGCCTTATTGAAGTTGAAATCTATAATTGAAAGAGCTTGGCAGCTTGATAGTGGAAAGAAAGCAGACAATGCAGTTCCTCATTTAACCCATGTCGCTCAGAAGTACAATTGTACGACTTCTGAATATGTAAACATGCTTTTTTTTTTTTTTTAATCTTTCTTTTTCTTTGACTTATTGTTTACTTGAAGGATTACGGACGAGCCAAAAATTATATGCATTCATTTTTTTCTATATTTTCTTTCTAGATCAATTAACCCTTGTTTCGATCACATGCCCGATTTCATAAATTAGGAAATTTTTACAAAAAATGTTTTTTCTTAATTTTTTCATCATTCTCTCATTTAAAAAAAAAAAAAAGAAAACTATCTCATTTTTAAACTTATTTTGTCCAATAATATTTTGAAAAAAAAAAAGAATTTTTTTTTAAATCTTCTTACTATACACCATCTCTTCTATTCCAAATAAACTTATTATTTTAAAAAGAAAATTTTTACATATCCAAACACTATCTTATTCTTAAATAGAAATGACTTTCTCATTTCAAAATAAGAAAATTTTCTTTTTTAAAAATGGACATGTGAACCAAACGGAGTCTAAAATTTTT
>CM046369.1:3580826-3674635 GCA_025413025.1 Ficus hispida | reverse complement strand
TCCTTTCATTCCATGATTTCTACTCAATTCCAAAGCAACATTAAAGTTCTTAAAACAGATAATGCCAAGGATTATTTCAATTCTATTCTTGGCCCTTATCTTTCCAAGCATGGTATCATTCATATAAGCTCTTGTGTTGATACTCCTCAACAAAATGGGGTTGCTGAGAGAAAAAATAGACATTTGCTTGAAGTAGCTCGTGCCATTATGTTCTCTAAGCATGTGCCTAAACTTTTTTGGGGGGAAGCCATACTCACAGCCACATATCTCATCAATAGGATGCCTAGTCGAGTTCTGAAATTCCAAACTCCTCGTCATGTTCTCATAAAACCTATCCACACATCAGCTCTTTTTCTTCTGACTTACCATTAAAGGTCTTTGGGTGTTCTTCATTTGTTCACATCCATCAACAACACCGCACCAAACTTGATCCCAAGTCTCTCAATGCATCTTCCTAGGTTACTCCTCTAACAAAAAGGGGTACAAGTGTTACTCTCCAATCACTAGGAAGTATACCAACTCCATGGATGTTTCTTTTTTTTGAAGATCAATCTTACTTTCCCAATTCTGAAATTCAGGGGGAGAACTCGAGGGAATATCAGATTTGGGATGATCTTCTCCAAACCCAAGCCGATCCTTCTTTAGCCCCAAACACTATGACTCTATCTTCCACTCATCCGACTCCAATCGAAGAACCAGAACCTGACCCTGTACTGTCACAGAAATGTCCCAATTCCGTCTCAACTTGACACTAATAGTCATGAACTTCGTGTCTATACCAGAAGGAGAAAACCAACCGAGCACATAGAGGACAACGTGCAGACCCGTGATTGTCAAGAACCAGAACCAAGTCCTCCTGCATTCGGCAATCACAATGGTATGGAACTCTCATCTCATGACTCTCTTGTGCCATTGGTTGATGACTCTAATCAGCCAATTGCCCACAGGAAAGGTGTTCGAGGGTGTACAAGTCATCCAATCGAGAAATATGTAGCTTATGGGAAGTTACTACCATCTTACAGGGCCTTTGTGTCTAATCTTGATAGTGTGCAGATTCCTAACTCTATTCAAGAGGCTCTTGAGGTTCCTGGCATGGAAACAAGCGGTTGAGGAAGAAATCCGGGCTCTAGAAAGTAATGACACATGGACTCTTGTCAAATTACCTCATGGAAAAACCCTGTAGGCTGCAAGTGGATATTCACTGTCAAGTACAAAGCAGATGGAAGCGTTGAAAGATTCAAAGCCAGGCTTGTAGCAAAGGGCTTCACGCAATCATATGGGATAGACTACCAGGAAACCTTTGCACCCGTTGCCAAGCTCAATACTGTTCGGGTTCTACTCTCTATTGCAGTGAATCAAGATTGGCCTCTATACCAACTTGATGTCAAAAACGCTTTCTTAAATGGGGACCTTGAAGAAGAAGTCTACATGGCTATACCTCCTGGCTTGGAGAATAGTTCGAACAACAGGTTGGTATGTAAACTGAAAAAATCCTTATATGGCTTGAAACAATCTCCTCGTGCTTGGTTTGACAGGTTTGCCAAGACTGTGATTAGAAATGGGTACAATCAGTGTCAAGCCGATCACACACTGTTTGTTAAAACCAATCCTGTAGGCAAGATAGCCATTCTCATAGTATATGTAGATGATATCATCTTGACAGGTGATGATTCGGAGGAAATTAGCAGACTCAAGAAGAAGCTTGCAATAGAATTTGAGATCAAGGATCTCGGGACTCTCAGATACTTTCTGGGAATGGAGGTGGCTCGGTCTAAGGAGGGAATTGTGATATCCCAAAGGAAGTACATCTTAGACTTGTTAAGAGAAACTGGCTTCCTTGGGTGTAAACCTTCAGACACACCTATGGACCCCAACAAAAAGCCGAACAGAAATGAAGAAAGTAATCCAGTTGACAAGGGAAGATATCAGAGACTTGTGGGCAAGCTAATCTACCTGTCACATACAAGACCTGATATTGCATACTCAGTCAGTGTAGTGAGCCAGCACATGAATAATCCGAGTGAGGTCCATCTAGAAGCAGTGAACAGAATTCTGAGATATTTGAAGATGACTCCTGGACATGGTCTGTTTTTCAAAAAATCTGAAAACCGTGAGGTTGTGATGTACACGGATGCTAGTTGGGCAGGAGAATTAACTGATAGGAGGTCAACTACTGGTTACTGTTCATATGTTTGGGGAAATCTCGTCACTTGGAGGAGCAAGAAGCAAGCTGTTGTGTCTCGGAGTAGTGCAGAATCAGAATATCGAGCTCTTGCACTAGGAATATGCGAAGGAATGTGGCTCCAAAGGCTATTAAGGGAACTTAAGATTGAGACTAAGGACACAATTAAAATGTTCTGTGACAGTCAAGCAGCTATTAGCATCGCCAAAAACCCTGTGCATCATGACAGAACAAAGCACATTGAGATTGATCGACATTTCATCTCAGAGAAGGTCAACAACGGAATTGTCCAGCTAAACTATGTCTCAACAAAACTTCAGATTGCTGATATTCTCACCAAAGCATTGCCAAGGATCAGCTTCGATGAATTGAACTCCAAGCTTGGTTTGTATAACATATACAACCCAGCTTGAGGGGGAGTGTAGAAAGTAGCCGAGTATATTAGTTAGGGATTTATTAGAATAGATTTCAGTATTTGTTTCTGTTTCTGTTTTTCCTTAATTAGATGTTGTAATTTTTCAGTTTCCTATTTTTATGGAATTCCTGATTTATAGGATTTCTAGTTTCCTATTTCATGGTCTGGTATGTCAGCCACGTTTGTATATATTAGGATGTAAATGATTTAATTTCAATTCAATGAGAATCAGAATTCTTTTCCCGAATTCTTCACAAACCAAAGCTTGCGAAGCAGTATTCTTATATGCATCAGCACCGACATATTTTCAAGGAAGAATCTAGCATGATGTTATAAACTTTTATGAAAAGAAATCAATTACTCTGGCTGATAATTTGAGAAGCTTTTTTGTTTCGTCAACATCAAAGCCAATCAACTATAGTGCTAATTGAAAAAAAATAAATAACAGCATACAATATACGGAATGTAAAACTTCCATGATATAAAAGACGGATTGCCATACCTGAGTGGCCATTGGTGAAGGAGTATTATAAAATGGTACATTAGAAGAACTTCCAGTGAGAAACTGAGTAGAAGCTCCTCCCAGAATGGCATTATTATGATAATTTCCCGGGTTATCTCTAATGTTATTGCCTTGCATGTGTTTCAATTGCCTGGGACTGGCATCTTCCAAGCTAAAGAAGCTCCTTGCAGAAGCAAAATTACGATCCTCATTTGACACGTGCAGACTCTGGGAAGCTAACCCATGATGTAGGTAATGCTTCTGCATACAACGAGCAGCTGCTTCACCAAAGACTATGGAGGCTTCATCAGCAGCACCTGACAAACAAGATGAGGCACCAAGTCGCCATCTTAAACATATATCGGAAAACAAGCAAACACTGTCACTAATAACTAATTTAGAGCGTTCAGAAGTCAAGACTACAAGGAAAATTAATAAATACGCACAAGTGACATAATTGCAATCCAAGAAGAACTTAACAGCGACTGAAATCAAATGGAAAACATAAAACACAACATAGTGAAGTTTTGAGTTGAGGAGAAAAAGAACCCACTGAGCCCCAATAAACTACTTTCCAAAAGGTAAATATCAAAACCTCATCAAGTGAAAGGGATAGCAAATTGTATGCAATATAGAAAATGCAGAAAGCGGAAACAGTAAACCATAAAGATTAAGTTAGATAATAATATTAAATTAAAACAAAAAACAAAAAAAAATCTTGGAGGTCCATGTTAGAAGACAAGGATTTTCTTTCGGAGATAGCATTAACATTATGATCAAGACAAGTTGCAAATAATGTTGGATCACATAGTTCCTGATAAGATGGATTACCTTAGACTGAAGCAAACCACTTAACATAGCAAATTCTCGCAATGTTGTCACTTGAATGCATTAATATAATATGTTTAGCAATAAAAAGAAATACAATATTGAACGATGCAAATGGAACTATCCAATTATGCCAGCAATAAAGCTACTTCTTGAATACATACAAGTTTCATTTTACAAACCTAGCAAACAAAGCTCTTCATATGCAGCCCACATTAACGGATCTATCGATAAAGCCTCCTTGAAGTGATGTACTGCGCTTTTCCTTCTATCAGTGTACCTAAAACCAAAACCAAAGCAAATAAAACATAAGCACATTTACTTATGGAAAAATAGCATACCAATTAAGATGGCACACAAACATAATTAAATATTCCCAAAACAGAGTTACAAACCATTTTAAAATATAAAATATGTATGTTCATAACATGTCAAAGATTAAAGTCGTTGAAGAGCTTGCCCAGCATCCTGGTATATGTAAGAAATGATGTCACACAGAAAAGTGAATGCACATAGACGAAAGAGCAATATTAATTTGTGCATTGGTAGTATAGACAGAGATATGAAACAATTTGGTTGAGGATGACAGTAATAACAATTTTGAGGTGTCTATAGATTTTGCTACAGAAACCCAGTGAATAGTATCTTTCAAAGAAACAGAACTTTGAAACATGTACCAGAGCTCTTAAGTTTAGCAAGACTAGAAGATCATAGGTGAATAACCTGTAAACAAGCCCAAGAAGGTAATGACCAGCTGCACCGTTCGGGACCTGGATATGCAAGACAAGAAAACATTAAGACCAATGCATTCCTCTATTTTAACACAAACCATGCAACAAGAAAGACGCCACATGGTGAAAAGTAATGCCCAGGTAAGGGCAGTTTGAGTGTAGAAACAATTCTAAACAAAGCCCAAGTAAGAACTTATCCACTACCCCTGCACTTGACTCATTAGGAGGGCTCAATGCTGCTTCAGCTTCATTAAGAAAATCCAACCGAAAGCACGATATTGCAAACAAGTAGCGGGATTGAGCCATTTGTGCTCCTGCATATAAGTGAAGATGAAAAGAACATGAAGACCAAAAAAAGAAAAAGAACTAAGAAATTAGTGAACGCAAATAGAATTATGTACGTTTAATAATAAATTCTAGGCTCCAAAAGCTGAAGGAAGATATTTAGGATATATGTACCCTTCAGAATATGGTATGCAGCATAAGCTTGATTGTTGCGCAAGTAGCAGGTCGCTAACAATTGCAAATTTGACTGCATAAGAACATTTTTTTTCTTGAGAGCCTTGAAAAAAGTAATCAAATAGATTGCAGATCACAATTAACAAACAAATATACACACATACATACATATATGTATGCAAGTATACAAAGATTGCAGATCACAATTAAAAAACAAATACACACACACACACACACACACACATATGTATGTAAGTGTATACTTACATACATACACACACACAGATATATATATATATGTATGTATATTATATCCCTTCAGCTAGATTAAACATCAAAATAAGCAAAGAAACTTACAAATAAAGATTAATTAAACAAAAAAGTGAACATGAAAAAGTCGAGCCCCATAAACCCTAGCAAAACTACAGCTAAAACTTCATGAAACATGGTTTCGCTAAATAATTAGAAAGGATTTCACAACTTTCAAAAAAAAAAAAAAAAAAAAGGCCCAAACTTTGAAAATGAGTCACTGAGTTCTGGTTAACTCTATTTTGCACCAATTAACTGTTTCAACAGTAAACAAAATCCAGAAACCCGTTTTCAAAACTTACCCCGAACTTCACAGTTTCACTTCAAACCAATTATCCAATCCGAACATTTTCATTTCGGAGCTTGAATAATTCTTGAACAAACTGTTTTTAGAAAACAAAACTCCACCTAATCTCTTGTCAAAAAGATTGTTCTGGGAAGAAATTCGAACCCCGTTTGTACGAAATTTTTTTTTTTTAAATTGAACAAAATAATAGCTATCAAATGCAAAACCTGAAATGTAGTGAATTTACATCAAAACTGCTAAACAGCGCGAAAACTCGATCTTGGAAATTAACGTGAATACGATTAACCCCCATTTTCTCGCACTTTCCCGGCATCCAAACAGAGGCAATAGATTGAAGCAGGAAAGAAACGATTAGAGGGGGGGGAGAGTTGGTGAGAGAAAGGTACCTCGGAAGGAAACTCGGCGCAGAGACGCTCGCAGATGAAAATGGCGTTGCGGAACATGAAATCGCGAAGACTGTGGTGAACACAGTCGATGAGAATGGCTTCCATGACTGCCCAGTTTTCTCCTCCGATTTGCAGAGGAGAAGAAGAAGAAGAAGAAGAAGAAGAAGAGGAGTTTGTTCTTTTTTATTTTTTGGGGGCTTTTCTTCTAGGTTCAGTTTGAGTTCAAATCGGGAGGCACGTGATATACTCTATTTTGAAATGGCACGTCACGTGACAGGCCCTCCATTTGATGTTCGTGATGGGACTGGAAATGGCCGAACGCGCGAGCCAGCAGTCAATTACTCAATTGTGGCAGGGTCATTTTTGTCACTTCGATATTATAAAATAAAATTTGATTTTGATTAAATATATTTTATTTATTTAAATTCAACTCTAATTAAATTGTATTTTTTTATCTTAATTTTTATTATTTTTTTAAATCAACAGAATTTATAATTAATTTTTAAAAAATCGATTAATTCTAATTTAAAATTTTTACCTCCAACCCACGAATTAAATACAAACTTAGTCTTTAAATTTTTACTTTTATCACTTTTGGTTCTCCTAAATATATAATTAACAATTCTTTTTAATTTAATTGATGTAATTATGTCAATTCTTTAATAACATGAATCTAAAAATAAATAAAAAATTACTTACATTAAGTGCAAAATGTACTTTATCGATTTTGTTTTTTGCTTTGTACTTTTTCCTAGATTTTGTCAACGAGATAGGCGATGCACGATAAGTTAAATTATCGATTGTATGATTGGTTATTGTATCTCATCAATGTACTAAAGGTGCAATCAAAGGAAACTTAACTCTATTTCTCAGTCAATCCCCTTTGTTCATGGCTTTCGAATTTGTTGTAACACTTTTTGTATCAATAAAAATCTTGATATATGTGTAATTCATCTTTCCTTTCTATTGAGTAGTATGTATTTCCATGATATAATCGTTTTTCTATTTACGAAGCATGATGCTATTTCCTCTTTTTGTGCTACTCCTATTCGTAGGGCGGGAAGAAGACAAGAGAATGCAAACGTTTCCCAAAGATGAAAACAAAATATTTTAAGTATCACGATAAGATACCGTATGTTATCTCTCAACAGTAACGGAGTTAGCAATTTACTTTAGTGGGAGTAAGTTTCTTTTTGAAGAAATAAATAACATCAAAATATAAATGTTGGATCAAAATATATTTCAAAAACTAACAAATACACACATATACATATTACAAAGCCATAAAATAAGTTATAATGGGTGACGGCGGGTTTTCAGTTTTTGAAACCGTTGCATAATGTCTTTATTTTTGACACTATAAAGAAATTCTTTCTCGATATATACAACCAGACTATCATTTATCCATTGTTCTCCAATTGAATTTCGTAACTGATTCTTCACAATATTCATAGCAGAAAATACGCTCTCTACAGTAGCCATAGCAATAGATAAAATCAGTACCAAAGTAATCAACGGATAAACTAATCAATATACATTAATCTTTCTTGTCTCAACCATTTTTTGTACGAGAGAACTAATACCTTTAAATCATATGAAATCTTTGCTTGAGTGCATATCAAAGATATAAGTGTCAAGTTGATTTTCAAGGCATTTAAGCTTAGACATAGGAATATCTTCTGGATAATACTTAGTCAGTTGGATCAATTTTTTCTTAGATATAGATGTTGTAGCATTTATACTATATCTCTTTTTTCATGACAAAAACCAATTCAAAGGTTGTGGGGCTGACATTTGTGTAAAACCTTATTATCCTAATTATTTCAGATAAGGAAATATCAAATTTACGGAGGATGAATATTGAATTACCAATTGCTTTTTCTTTATTGTTTTAAAAATATAATTTTAGCTGCTTTTTTTTTTATTGTTTTAAAAATATAATTTTAGCTTAGCCCCCAACCCCCATGGGTCACCTCCACGGAATCTCCCCACTTCCACAAACTTACCGCCCTCTCTTCTTTTAACCAATGTTTTATAATTGAAGAATAGATTAAAATAAGGTTAATTGGGACTTCATAACTTATACAAATTGATTTATGTAAAAATACAGTTATATATAACAACTACTTCTTTTTTTTTTTTTTTAATTATGCGCAGTATAAGTAAAAAAAAAAAAGTATAAAAAAAAGGCGTGTTAATGGTGGTAATATCATTATGGTGTGAAAATTGGAGATGATTTTTGACAAAATCGATGCATAAGGATATTATCTAATATGTGTTCAACGCACGATCTTAAATCCAAAAAATTCATTTCATTTTTATTTAAATCAACCTTTTCAAAATATGCACAACACTCGATTTTCTTTTTCTCAGATACATATTTATTTTAGATTAACAATTCAAATCCAAATGCATTCTCTCAACTAAAGTATAGTATCTAGTTGAATTGGATCAGACATTATAAAGCAAAAAATTCTTTTTCATTTCAAACCTAAATCCACTTTTTTTTTTTTTTTGAAATCTATACTACACTCCTTTTTTTTTTCCCCTCTCAATCACTCATTTCATTTTAAATTAATGAAAAATTTCAATTCAAGACGGTTTGGATCCACGAAGCGTAGTCTCTAGTTGAATTGGGTCAAAAATTACAGGCCCACTTCTGAAAGTCCTCCATGAATAGGCCCAAGCCCATATTCCATATCAGCATAGCCGAGGACAGAAAGGAATGACCGCATTAAAAAAAATAAAGAATAAAAATAAAAAAAAATAAAAGAAAAGAAAAAGGGAAGTTTCATCAGACAAAAAGGAACAAACCTCGAGAAAGCGTGCGCAAAAGTTGGAAGCTTTGTGGTTACTCTTCCAATGGCCGACCCAGCCGGAGCAGCGCCACCGCCGGCGCCGAATCCAGAGGCGGAAGACGACGATCAAACGGTGGAGCTCGACCTTTCCTCCACCGTCCTCGACCTCAGCAGCTTCCAGCTCCACGATCTCGACTCGGTCGAGTTGCCGCCGACTCTGACCGAGTTGGACCTCACGGCCAACCGGCTCTCGATCCTGGACCCTCGGATTGCAAACCTCTCGAGCCTCAAGAAGCTCTCTCTGCGCCAGAACCTCGTCGACGACGCCGCCGTCGAACCGATCTCTCGCTGGCACGCCTTGGCCGGCCTCGAGGTTTTCAGTTCAATTCAATTCGTTTTCTATAATTTCGAATTACGATTGTTTTTTGTTCTCCATTTGCGATTTCATTTTCCTTTTTGATTGTTTTCTCGAGAAAATACGCGAAGGAAATCTAATTCGAGTCTAGGTGTGGTGTCTTTCATATAGATATATATATGTATATATATGTATGTATCCATAGATAGATTATTGTATGAGCTTTATGATCAATACTATATGTTTAAATAGATTATTGCAATGTGCGAAAAGAAACTGTGGGAGACTGTTTGGCTGCCTAGAAACCGAATTAGAAGTGAAACAGAGTTCAAAAGAAAAAAAGGTTCCTTTTATTACAACCATAAGACTTAATGTGAGACCGACTTGACTCAGCATTAATAAATTCACTTTACTTAATTAATATGATAATTTTTTTTAAAAGGCTTCATTTGAGGGTTTTGTTAGGATTGAATCAAAAGAATACTTAATTAGGAGTCATAAAGATTTGTTATTCTATTAAGCTTTTATATTTGCAGGAGTTAGTTTTGAGGGACAATAAGTTGACGAAAATACCCGATGCTAGCATATTCAAGCAGCTTCTGGTCTTTGATGTTTCCTACAATGAGATTACTGCTTTACATGGATTGTCCAAGGTTAGCAACACCCTCAAGGAACTCTATGTATCGAAAAATGAAGTTCCTAAGATTGAAGAGATTGACCACTTTCACGAACTGCAAATTCTTGAACTGGGATCCAACAGACTGCGAGTAATATTTCTGATTCCTTAAAGATCTTTATACCACTCTATCTGCACTAATATGTATGTTAACCTTGTTGAATGTTGGTTCAATTCTAAAGGGTTGCATTCGTAATACAGGTTTTGGAAAATATTCAGAATTTGACAAATTTACAAGAGTTGTGGCTGGGAAGAAATCGTATAAAGTCTGTGAATTTATGTGGGTTGAAATGCATCAAGAAGATTAGCTTGCAAAGTAATCGTTTAACTTCTATGAAGGGATTTGAGGTACGCCCTTCTGGATGTTGTGAGATTTCTTCTGTTAGGCTGTTAAACAATTGCTTAAAACGATCAGGTCTTTCTGTTGCATAGTTGGTAATGGAAGTCTTTCTTTCTGTGCGCTCGTTATAGGAATGTGTTGCTCTAGAAGAACTATACTTGAGCCATAATGGGATCTCAAAAATGGAAGGCCTTTCTTCCTTAGTCAACCTACGGATCTTGGATGTGTCGTCGAATAAGATAACCTGTGTGGATGATATTGGAAACCTTACACAGTATGACTCTTTCCTCACCATCAATCACGACATTTTATCTTCCAATTCTAATTTTGCTTACCTGTTCTTCTTCTTCTTCTTCTTTTTGGGTAGATTAGAAGACCTATGGTTGAATGACAACCAAATTGAATCGCTTGAGGGAATTTCTGAAGCTGTTGCTGGTTCAAGAGACAAGCTTGCAACTATCTACCTCGAAAACAACCCATGCGTATGGTCCCTTGCAACTTGATTGGCTTTAATTATTTAGAGACTGAGCTCCTTAAATAGTGTCATTTGCTTGTTCAGAGTTCATTTTTTCATCCTTTATTTTTTTTGATAACATCATTTCTCGCTTCTGGTCATTTTTTAATTCATAATCAATGCAATTAACAACAACATACTTTTTTTACCCCTCTTGTTTGAAACTTTGACACGGCTAGTTTTAAGCCAAGGTGAATAACTGTTGCAGTTCGATTTTTCCAGTAATCCTCTGTTATGGATTTTAATAGCCTTATTTTCAATTTCTTGTAGCCTTAAAATGGATTTTAAATAAAGAAATTTCCTGCTGATTTATCGTTAGCCTTTTAAATATATTCCTTCATTTTACTAAGTCGCCTTTGCACTCCCAATTTACGCTTAATATTATCAGTTATATTTTTTATTGCTTCGACTTCCCAAGTTTGATCCTGCGCTCCACATTCCAGGCAATGTCTGCCAATTATTCTGCTACGTTGAGACAAATTTTCCCAAATATTCAGCAAATTGATTGCAACATGTTTGCTTAGAGGACATGGCATCGTTTCTATCAGGGCAACTAATTGATCACAGCTTCTATTTAGGTAAGATTTTTTTTATTAAATTTTCATGCTTTCGCATATGTCTATATGTCACAATGTTTCAACTACCTTGAGTTCTGATCAACCTTGCTTTTCAGGCAAACCGTGGCTTGGAGGTTCTTTCGGACTCTAGCAAAATTCTGAGTATGGATGAATTACCTACTCAAACATAGACTGATACCAAAATCCAATTGTTCATTACTCATGTCATGACTTTTAATGATGTTTCCCGTCATTTAGACCTTAGTCTTTTGATGTTTTCGTTTCTTTTTATAAAATGTGTGAGCGATTTAGATCTACCATCTTTTCTTTTTATGACATGGTAGTTATGCATCCTTTTGGATGTTGAATGTTTTTACCTTACAGAAGCTTTTTAGTATCAAAAGCTTAGTTTTTGTACAAACCCATTTTGCATCTGTCGGCACTTAATTGAGTGGATGTGATGAGGATGTTTCCGTTGGCGAGTTCAGTAATGTTGTGCTGTGCACGTTCAGTTTTGGATGGCTGATTTAAACTTGCACAAGCACTTTTGTCTGTGGTACGGGTACCAATATTGAATGAATGATGTTATGAGAACCGTCAGTGTTGAACACCACTTATTAATAAAATGTGGATTTCACCATATAGGATCTGCCGTTGGGGCTTGCATTTTATTAGTGGTTGTATTTAGCAATGGTAGTGCCCTAAACATTTTTCATATCAATGTCGTCAGCCTGCAGCAAATACTTACCCACATTCTAATTCCTACTTTGGCGCATGGTTCTCGCGCTCTTTAAATTCTTCTGGTCCTCATTTAATAACTATTAGGATTTATTTTCAACTCATTCAACGCAAAAACTTTTTTTTTGCCCTTGTTGCCTTTTGGCTCTAAAAGCTCGAGTCGGTAAAGAGCCAAAATCACTCCACTGCTTAAATTAAAGAGATACAAATGGTTGTTCATCACCTGATTTGATCCAGCAAAAGGGGGGAAAAGGAAAAAAGAGAGAGAAAAGAGTACAATCTCTCAATCTATGTGTATCATCCCTGCGGACCATGTTAATCTTCTTTGTATCGTTTCAATCTCAATTGTTGGCATTTGACCTTTCATCCTTGCGGGACCATGCTAATCTTCTTTGTATTGTTTCAATCTCAATTGTTGGCATTTGAACTTTTCTTTGGACTTCCTATATTTAACAAAATGTTGATACGAATAACAAATCATTGAACAGCGTGAAAAATGTATAATTTTATGTATCAATTTTTTTTAATAAGCAATTTTTCCTCATCAGATTGAATACAAGACAAATGGAATTTCATCAAAGTGGTTTCTTCCATCTTTTGTTTTATAATATCAATCTAAATTCCCAGTTTCTTTAGATATGATTTGGCAATTTGTACTTACAAATATGCCAATAATCTTGTTCTAGTTGTCACGACAATTTTCAAATTTTGATAATGGTGTTCAGACTAATCCAATCCGTAAACATTTCATCCGTCTTAAATTTTTGAGAGGTAGTCGTTCGGGGTCACTTTCTAAGCTGTTTTCGGAAGGAAAGTTGAGAAATGGCCCTCAGAACTTCATAGCTATGGAGAAGAGAAACGTGTATAATGAACCTGGTTCAATCCAACGCCTAGAAATCAGATATTGCTTAGAAAAAGTGGCAGAAATATACGAAGGCTTACTATTCTTCAACAACAAGCAACACCACAACTTCGCCATGAAACAGAGTCTAAGACAAGCTGGGGCTGGAGCAGGTATGCTGAACCGGATTTTTTTTTTTTTTTTTTTCAAGTGCTGAATTGCTGAACCGGGCATATAAACAAATACGTAGTCCTTTCGAAGCCATGACAATTAGGATTGCGTCGGATTTCAAGATGCAGCAACACCTAGAATGCAAGAACTAATAGACTTGCACCACATTATTGCACTAGGACCGCATGGGGAAGGAAGACTTATCGCAGATTCATATTAGTTTACTAGCCTCTCTGCAGAATCTTATCCTGAAATTTCTGCCAAAGAAGCATCCTCAAGACAACCTCTAGCATGAATTCATTCGGGTCTCGGTTAAACTAAATTCGAGTGATCAAGGCTAAAGATTTTAGGCATATAGCATAAAGGCATTCGGGCCACATCTAAACTAAATTAAACAGTAATCAAGGCTAAAGATGTTAGGATCGAGCAGAAAGGCATTCGGGTCACGTCTAAACTATATTAAAGAGTAATCAAGGCTAAAAATCTTAGACCTAGCTGTCTCAATCATCCGTAGCTCTTGGATTAATGAAGCGTTTTTTTTTTTTTTAATATAATGCTGGAGTCATAGCAAATCTAAATTGTGAGTCCTGTGATTATCTAAATGACAGAAATATCCTCATTATCATATTCCCACTTGGACATACCTAATCTAGACTAGGTATGAACACCATATTTCATCAAGCGTAACTGGGCTATATATTAGCTTTAAAGTTTGTAACTTTGTATAATATACAAATACAAATGTAAAGAAAAGAGAGACCTTACTGAAAAACACACCTTAGCAACTTGTAAGCGAGATATATGGTTTTAAGACTTGTTTTTCGGATAGGCTAATAAATTATTCAAGCAGATACGACCAGCTGCAGCAGAAAAATCAAATTTTGATTTCGCAACTTCATTACGAACATTAAAATCTCATTAACCAAATCAAAGTTATAAGAATTACCCTACAAATACACGGAGATCTAAACTTTGTCTTCGCAAATCGGTCACAGGTTAACAAGGCTGGCTTAACGACTCCTCTCAAACCCAATCCGGCTTCTACCGGAACCTCCTTCACTGCCATCTCGCATCATAGAGCCGGCAGTAGCTCTCATCGTCCCTCCAGAACCAACTTTATCCATGGCTTTTTTACCCTTTTTCACCTCTGTCAAGAACTGGTCTAAGCCGAATGGATCAGCTTCTTCAGCATCCTTCTCAAATTCGACCGGTCTATCTCTAGGGCCTGCCCTCTCAGAAGTGCCTGCAAAGGCCTTGTCAGGTTTGAACCGATCGGTCTTCATTATCTTGTCGAGTTGCTCATCAGCACCTCCATACATCTCAGAATCAACATCCTTCTTAGGCCTATACAGGGTTGAAAGCGTCGGCTGGGCGGTAAACAAGCCCTTGTCATACACATTGTACTGGTCGTCGGTCGCAAAACCGGAGTCCATTCCTTTCTCTTGATTGAAGAGCCTTTGGTCGTAGATGACCTCTCCCCTTCCGGATCCAGTAGACGCCATGCCAAGAGCAACCTTTTCACTAATATCACGATCCCTGTCCCTTGTAATTTTACTTTTCTTCCCCATCGCTGCATCTTTAGCCTCCAATCTTCTCTCCCTTTCCCGCTCTCGGCGTCGCTCCTCACGGATTTTCTCCCTCTGCAGCCGCTCCTCCCTTTCCTCTCTCGTCTCCTTAGGATAATCCGACTCTCTTTCTCTTGGACGGTCATAGTCCCCTCTAGTGTCGGAGTCCATTGTGCTCCTCTCAGAAGGTACTGGAACAGCAGATGGTGGGGGTGCGGCGCCAGTTCTCTCAGACCGTGCTTTTTGAGCTAGAGCACGCAGTTCCTGCTCCTTCTTTTCCTTCTCCTTCATAAGCATCTCCTTCTGAACTTTGGATCTCATAGAAACTGCTTCTCTTGCCTTCTGCTCTGCAACATACAAAGCTTCAGAAAGCTTAGCAAAGTTATCATTAATCTGAACGTCCTGAAGCCCTCTCCCATCGGCTGCAAGTCGTTTGTCGAGTGGAATGGTATACCCCTTCGGGTTCTTCCAGTTCGAAATACAAGGAGGAATCTTCCAATCCTGTTGATCTTTCACAGTCACGGGTCGGGGAGGAGAATGCATCACCGGCACAGGTGGTGACCCAGAAGCCTTTGGTACCCGCTTATGCTTGAACTTAGGAGGCTCGAGCGGGTCCACGGGCATATCCACCATCCTAATAATCCTCTCCTTCGCACCCGAATTGAAGGCTGCAGATTGCTGGGACGACTTGTACTTGATAAACTTCGAGTCCAATGATTGTTTGGGCACATTCTTCGGCTGCGCCGCACTCAATCTCACATTGACAATCTTTTCAAGCGCTGCCTTCGTTTCTTGCGTCGTTTCCTCGATTTCCTTCTCAAGGTCATCTTCCTCCTCGTACGCCTCCGCATCGTCCTTCAAAATCTTCGGTATGAGATCCTTATGCTGTGAGTACACGATCTTCTTCGCATTCTCATTCTGCTTCACAATAGCATCATAAGCAATATTGCCATGCGCATCAACTGTCACCGGCAGAATACGCGATCCGGGCTTATTCGACTTATCCCTCCCCATGCCAAGAGGGTACTGAGCAATGTGAATCTCCGGAAACGCCCCGCCATCGCCAAAATCCTCGACCTTCCGAGGAACAAACCCCGCCCGATTTAAGTAAGGAGGAACCGGGTTAGGCTTGATTACAGAGGACTGTTCGACCTCGGATGAACTGAATCGCTGCTTGAACCACGGATCATTCGAGTGATCATAATGCATAGCCGCCGTCGATTTCGCCGGCGGAAGAAAATCCTTTAAACTCGCCATTGTAATTTCTAAGGGCTGAAATTCCAGACCCCCAAAAAAAAAAAAAAGGAAGTTAAATCAACAAAATTTTTGGGTGAAAAACAATAAAAATCAAATCTTTTGCAAAAATTGGAGAATCAAATAACTCAAAGCTATAGAAAAACGATGAAATCTAGAAATTAACCTAAAAACGGCAAAATATCCGTCGATTGAGAGCGAAATTAGGGATCTTACTACTATAGATTGGGTTGGAATTGGATCTTAGCTCAAGCACACAAAATCTAGAGGAAAATTAAAAAAATAAATAAATAAATAAAAGGAAATTGTGGAAGAGTTTATCAAGGAAAAACAAGGAAGAGAATTGAGAGAGCCAACCTAAGAAGTCAGAACAGCAGCAACAACAAGCTTGAGAGCTTTTTGCCAAACAGAAGTTTGCTCGAAGATTGATAAAAGGATTTGAGCGCCGCCTTTGGATCGCTTTTTGAAATATACGACGTTTCGTTTTGGGCAAAGGTGTTGTAGTGCGCCTGGCCGGCACTCTATGTCTCTATTTATTTGGAGTAATTGGCCTCCATTTTATACGAACTCTCTTAGGACTTCCTCTTCTACTCAAATTTAAAATTCTCATCTCAATTTTATCTTTTAAAAAAAAAATTTATCTTTTTTTAAAATTTTTTTTATCTTTTTTAAAAAATAATAAAAATTTTCATTCAAATTATTCATCAAAAGGACTCTAAAAATAACACTTTAATTATTGTTTTTTTACTGTATTGACTCTAAAATTTCTAAAAAGATGACGATTTAGTTATTTCCATCCGATAATATTAAAAAACTCACAAAATGATCACGTAAGAAGCACGTTTTATACTTTGAAGAAAAATACCCCTAAAACTATGAAAATACCCTTAATTGTATTTATTAAAAAAAAAAACCCTTTCTCTCTACTCTCCCCTCCCTGCCTCCACCCTCCTCCCCCAAGATCGGATATCGACACCAGAGGGGGGGAGGGGGGGTGAAATCACAAAGTCATAAGGGGTGGAGGCGAAACCCAGATCATGCTGAGGCGAGAGGGATCGCATATGAGGGGAGAGGGGGAAGGAGGGAGGGAAGGAGACAGCCTCCAGCTCTGACCTTGCCATCCAATCTGGGGGGAAAGGGGTGGGAGAGAGGGAGGTTTTTTTAAAAAAAATGATTAAGGGTATTTTCCTTCAAAAAGCATAACACGTATTCCTCACGTGACAATTCCATTAGTTTTTTAAGGAAACCAGACAGAAAAAACCAAACCATCATCTTTTAGAAAGTTTAGGGTCAGTACAGAAAAAAAAAAAAAACAGTGACCAAAATGTCGCCTCTTAAATAGTTCAGAACCTATTGAGGCCAATTACTCTTATTTGTGTTGTGTTGTTGTGTAATATCGTTTTGATTGTATGTCGATGTGGTGTTGTGTCGTGCTAGATTAATTAACAATTTCTATACTACTAGCAAAAAAAAAAAAAAAATCGCTCTTAATTCTTATTATTTTGAGAAGATTATTCAAATTTAATATATTGAAGCAAAATAATATAACAGCTTGGTCAACAATTTAAAAAAAACTCAAATGAATAGTCATAAATATTTAAATTTATCAGTTAAATAATTGGATTAAACCTATAATTTAAACGGGTTTATCCCAAATTTTTAGGTTTTAAATAAGAGTTGTTATTATGTAAGTGTAATTGATAGATACTTAAAATTAATCACACAAATTAGTATTTAAAATTGTAATTACTGATGATAAAAATAATAATTAGTTATCACGTAAATTAATATGCAATATTGGAAATAAAAGTTGAGATATCTCAAACCACTTTTATTATTAAGATATTTCTACCGGACACATTATTTACTCTAGCAACAATGTAAATTTTGTTAGCAATCAAATTCACTTTTATGATTGGATTTACAAGTGCACGTTAACATTTTATTCACACTTGTAAATCTGATGATTAAAAAAATGCCCCCCCATTGTTCATACCAAAATGAACTATTAATCTAAGCCATATATCAATAACTATAAAACAAATTCCTTATGTAGTCTTATGACGAAAAATCTTTCGTAGTGATAAGATTAATTTGGAGCCATAAAAAACTTAGGGGAGTTCTATAATGATGTAAAAAAATTTACTCCATTAATGGGATAAGATTCAATGGATGGAAACGGTTGGATTACAAATGTGCACCAAATTATAATGCATCCTATAGTATGTGATTATATTTTAAGAACACTAGTATTGTCTTTGGTTTTTTTTTTTTAATCTGGTTGTGAGATAATAATTGTGTGTGGGAAGATTCACATTCATTGGATGATCTTTAACCTTTCTTGACCTTAGATTTTAATTCGATGGTCAAGATTTTTTTAATTCGATGGGGTAAAAAAACCTTGCACCATTATAAAAAGTCCCAAAAACTTTATATATAATATAAAATGTGTAAACATCATAAATAAATTTAAAAATATTTTTTTTTACTGATAAAATTTGAAAAGAGGTTGCTAAATCATTCGTGAGGATGACAAAAGTGTTGTAAATTGTGAGTGGTGGAATAGTGTCTTTTCTTTTTTTTTTTTTTTTGCCTTAGAAGTGGCGGAACAATTATGATTGGGGAATGAAAAGTATTGAAGATAATTGATAGTTGAGTTGAAAAAGGACGGGCGAATTTAATTACAATAAGGATTTTTGAAAAATGGAACATGTATATATATATATATGTACGTATCTTTATCTTAGCCCATTTGGCCTGATATTTGACAAAGTGGTTTCTAAACATTTTTTTTTTCATTATTTCTCTTCAATTTTACTATTTATTTTTTCAGATTTAAAAAAAATTTAAACTTTATTAGTTTATAATTTTATAATTTTAAGTTGAAATTAGATATTTTTTTTCAAATTATGTAGAATTTCACGAGAAAGGAAACATGATCGATATTATTAATTTTTTGCTTAACACATTTTAAATTTGTACACTTTTCACTCCAAAGTCCAAACAATTTTAGGGTGTTTGGTGAATGAGTTGAGTTGAAATTTTTAAATTTAAGTTGAGTTGATTTTTTAAAAAATAGTTAAAAACTTTATTGACTTTTCAAAAAATGATAAAAATTGAGATAAAAAAATACAGTTTAATTGGAGTTGAGTTGTATTACCAAACACCTTTTTATTTTTACCAAATATAGATATCCAAAACTCAAACCATCTTTAATCTCTAAAATACCGTTTCCAAACGTGATCCCAAACGGATCCTAATCTTGAGTGGAGATTCAATATAAACATCTTTTTTTAGAAAAGCGACAAAGAACATCCATTGTCTTGAGTGCTCACTTGATATATTTATTCTTGACACATGCCAAATGTCTTTTGTTTTTTTAGTAGAACTATAAAAGAATCTAGATTTAAAAAAAAATATATATATTAAGATATTTTAGTTTTGTTTGACATTTAAGTTTATCTACAACTAAACCGTATTTTTTCATAATGATTTTTATTTTTTTCTGAGAAATTAACAAAATTTATAATTAGTTTTTTAAAAATCAATGAACTCTAATTTAAAAATTTCATATTCAACTGGCGAATCAAACACAAACTTCGTTCTTCTTCCTTTAAATATATAACATAAGGCTCCATTTGACTTTCTGATTCAAATCAAAAGTTTTCGTTTTATTTTTTTTTAAAAATCAATAAAAATTATATTTATTTTTAAAAGTCAATAAATTTCAGTCTAAATATTTCATTCCAAACCCATATGACAAACGGAAGCTAAAATGCTTATTTTATATAATCTTTTTATTTTAATATAATGTTAATAAAGTGAAAAGTAAATATCATTAGTATAACTCTATTTTTTAATGTCTTTACGGTTCGTCGAGAGAGAGGAAGCGAGAGATCGTATAATCTGAAATATTATATCTCTATTCACTTTTTTTTTTTCTTATTATCATTGTTTATTTTTGTACTTAGGGATCTTGAGTGTCCCGTCATGTGTGTCCGGTAAAAATGGACTCTCGGACACATGAGTTGAAGTATACTGTTATTATAAGACCGCACAGTAAAATGACCAACTTTGATCAACAGAAGTTCGAAAAGTTGTTCCATTTATTCCTTATCCCAAAAGTGGTTTCTGTTCTTCTCTTGATCACAACAACATAACATGAAAAACTACGTTAAAGACCTCATTGTCACTAGTCGTATCAAATTACGCCACGTGTAAACCTGCGTAGCTGTAGACCAATCAGGATGTATTTTTCCCAAACAAAATAACAAGTTACCACGTGGGTTTAAAAGGGCACTTGAGTAATTTCACACTCTACCATAGACCCATTATGGTAATTTTGTTTAACTTTTTGTTTTTAAAGTCCTTTTAAATTTTAATAATTTAATTTTGCATTTCTTAAAATTGAGTGAATTGAAGCTTCAAAGTCTCCTCCTATACTTCGTCTACTCATAAAACCCCCCCCTTCAGTCTCTCTCTCCCCCTTCTCTCTCTCTCTCTCTCTCTCTCTCTCTCTCTAACAGCGGCGAAGACAAAACTCGGAGCTCGATTTTGGCCGTCAATGGCGGCCCCGGAGACCTCCAGGGAAAGAACCTTAAGGAATGCTGTCGGGAATTTCTTCTCTTTCTTCATCCTCGTCTTGATCGGCGTTCTCGCATTCTCGATCCGTCTCTTCTCTGTAAGCTCTCCGATACTTGGCCTTCCTCCAGTTTCGTAGATCTAATCTTTCAACACTCGTTAAAATTCAATTTCTTTTGCCGTTTGGAAGCCGAGAAAACGGTGGAAAATGAATGAGGTTCAATTTCGGAGTTTTATACGATTTTAATTTACTTGTATGTGTCGTGAATTTGGAATGGTTGACTTGTGATTCCGTATTTTTGTTCTGTTCTGACTTTTGGAGATTGAATTTTTTTTAAAGATTTCTCGTTGTGTTTGGATATTTGCATTTTCTGAGAAAACCAGGGAGTTCTTTTAACTGTTCGTTACCTGATGAATGATTAACAGGTCATAAAGTATGAGAGTGTTATTCACGAGTTCGATCCTTATTTCAATTACAGAGTCACTCAGGTTCGGTTTCTTTATCTAATGTGATTGTCTTATGAAAAGGAACGATTTCTGTTATTGTTTCCATAAATTTGATTCTCCTGCACTTGGATACCATACTCATATGTCGAGTTATGGCATTGCCTTCATTCACGGAAGCATCGCATTTTGCTGACATTTTGATTGTTACTCTTTCCTTTCTCTTTTTGGGTTATCTATATTCTTATGATGAAATTTATAAAGCTACACAGAATGGTTATTTGCTTATTTGTTGTTTTCAGTTTCTGACAAAAAGTGGAATATATGAGTTTTGGAATTGGTTTGATGATCGAACCTGGTAATTTTTTTCTACTTGGTGAACTTAATTATGAGTTCTTGTTGGAGTTTTCTTTTCCAGTTTTTTCTTTTAGTAGGTTATTAAGCTAACAGTCCTGAACTAATAGTTTTGGTATCACCTTTTTAGGTATCCACTTGGGCGTGTGATTGGTGGAACTGTTTACCCTGGATTGACCTTGACAGCAGGAACCATTTGGTGGTGGGTATATTAGAAAATAGTGCAGTAGTTTTTTGCCCTTTTAAGTTCGGTATGTTCGTCGATGATATTGTTGTCCCGTGCAACACAAGCTATAGTGAAAAGGAAAAAAAAAGGAAGTTGTTTCTACTAATTCTTGAAGTTAGTGGATTCTCATGTACCGTTGTTATTGTACTACAGGTTATTGAATTCCTTAAACATTCCTCTATCTGTTGAAACTGTTTGTGTATTTACTGCACCTATATTCTCTGCATTTGCGTCATGGGCAACTTACCTTCTGACCAAGGTATGTCATGTATCTTTTTTTTTTTATTATTATTTTTGAAATGGTTCTCTGATTTATTAATGATGTCCAGTTGATCTATTCTTTTTCAGGAAGTTAAGGGTACTGGTGCTGGCCTAACTGCTGCGGCTCTTTTGGCCATGGTAAATTACATATCGGGTATTTGTAACTCTGTGTTTTTTTTTTATTATGTGTTTATTCTAATGAAGGCTTTGGACAGTGGATGCTCAATGGCAATCTTCTCTCATGTGCTTGGCAGCATTAACGTGTGACTCCATGACGCTCTTTCTTTTAGTACACCTTCTTTCAAGAAATATAAATTTCTTTAATTTGTTAGGAATTTATTCAGATTCATCTTAGCCTTTACTTTGAGATGCCTGTGTCAACCTTTACCAAACTGAAAAATGGAAGACGAAAGATTAAAATGTTTTGTACTGTGTTTGGAATGTTTCATATCCTGCATATATAAGCGAGTTGAACGGGTTACCAATTTGTTGTAAGACTTCAAGCAAAAAAAAAATTGTTGTAAGACTTGAAAAAGGTCTTGCTTTTGTCAGCATGCATTCTGATTTAGAATATAATCAGAATTGATATGTCATTTCTTTCACATTAATAAATTGTTGCTCTTGTATCATTATGTTGCTTAAGGCTATAATATGTTGGTTACAAGATGGAAAATGCTAAGCACACGATAACCGATTTTTTTGGGGCAGGTTCCATCCTACATTTCTCGTTCTGTTGCTGGAAGCTATGACAATGAAGCTGTAGCCATATTTGCTTTAATTTTCACGTTCTATCTTTACATAAAGGTTGGTAATGGTTAAAAAGATATCCTGTTCCTTCCTTTGGGGTGGGGATAGTTGGTAATGGTCTTCTTAAAAGTGTTCCAACTCAGTTAATTGATGCTTGTTACTATGCTTTCTGACTACTACTTTTATGTGAAGACACTGAATACAGGATCTCTCTTTTACGCCACTCTAAATTCCATTGCATACTTTTACATGGTATGTTTAGTGCATTTTGTTGTTTATACCCTCATTTGCATATTCATGGCTGATTGCTTATTCTTAATTTAAAAAAAAAATGTTTGCTTGCATGTTGTTCCATTCTTTCAGGTTTGCTCTTGGGGAGGTTACACCTTTATTATTAACCTTATTCCGATGCACGTCCTTCTGTGCATTGTGACGGGTCGCTACTCTTCCCGATTGTACATTGCTTATGCTCCTCTTGTAAGTGTCCACAGTACTTTTAAAACTTTTACAGAATTGAAAACGACATAAAGATGCATTTATTTGAGTTTCAAAAACCATGCTATTCTTATGTGTTCCAAAAGTAAAAACAGAGAGAGAAAGAAAAAAAAGAAAGAAGCAGAGAGAGAGAGAGTAAACAGTGGGATTTATAAGGTAGAAACTTTAGTAAAACTGGCGTGGCATCTATCCATGGAACATGAAACTTAAATTTATGCCTTACGCGGCAATGTTGCAATTATTCTTTTCCAATGTGGATGCAAAACCTTGTTTGCCACAGGTGCATAACCTCTTTCCTATTCTTATCCTATTTTGCTCTGTACGTAACTATAAATTAATACAATTTTTTTGTTTAAAAAAAAAATAGCCAAAAAAAAACTTGTAGTTTCTTTTCTTTTTTGTTCTTGGTTGGATGACTTGGATCTATCCGAAGGTATGCTATTCTTTAGCAGTTGCAACTACGGTTTGGACACAGTGAAATATATTAGCGAAATGCATATCAACCTAATTATTAGCATGTTAAAATAGAACCACACTTCTAGTGCTACTTGCTTGGTACACCTATCAAATTCTTGTTCTGCTATCTAAAGTTACGTGTCTTGCTGCAGATTTCTACAATTTGATCTGCTTTTGCGTCATTTATGAACCCATTATTGCCACTGAAATCATAGTTTTTCAATGCAGGTTGTATTGGGAACATTACTTGCTTCGTTGGTGCCTGTAGTTGGATTTAATGCAGTCATGACATCTGAACATTTTGCATCCTTTTTGGTAAGCTTTTCTTATGATCTGTCCTTGTATGCATCCGTTAACTTTCCCATTTTCAAATTTGATTGCTTGAAATTGAGCTTAAGTGTTGGAACCAAAAAAAAAAAAGGAAAGAAGAAGAAGAAGAAGAGAAACTCTAGATATCTTTACTCTTTTTGGTAGATTATAGAAGCTGTTCCTTCCATTCAATTACGGTTATTGTCTTGGTATGTTATAAGCCATGCCACTTTCGCGTTGCACTTTGAAAGCCAATGAAAATTCTAGTTATACTTTAGCAGCATGACGTTTTATTTGTTGTTGTTTTATTTTATTTTTTTAATTATTTTTTTAATTTGTTGTTGTTATTGTTGTTGTCAAGGATTGATGAAATAAATGAAGGTTTTGGGGTTTTCCCCCCTAAATAAATGTGACTTTCGGTAACATAATAACATACTCATCTATATGATATTATGATGGTCCCACGTGACATGTTTTCTTGTTGATTTCTTTCTTCTGCAGGTTTTCATAATTATCCATGTGGTAGCTCTTGTCTATTATATTAAAGGAGTTCTGTCTGCAAAAATGTTCAAAGTAGCTGTCACGCTCATTCTAACTCTTGGCGCGTAAGCCTCATTAATTCTCTCTTTAAAAGATTAAGGTTTTGCAGAACTTTGATTGTGAATCTTAGATAGCTTTCCTGCTATTTTTCAGGATTGTGTGTTGTGCTGTAGTAGCAGTACTAATAGCACTGGTAGCTTCAAGCCCGACAAAGGGATGGAGTGGAAGAAGTCTTAGTCTACTTGATCCGTAAGAGTTCATAGTTCTTTCATCTCTCTCTTCTTTGCTAATCTTGATTTTCTTGACTGTGTAAAATATGGTGGCGAACTGAAATTACTAGAGACAAAGTTTGGTGCCGTCTATGTCTGGTATCTCGGTTGACGTAACCTCTAGGTTTGACCCTATTTGGTTAATGAGTTGGCTTTGTTTGGCCTTGAGTTATAACTGTGCAGAACTGATACTCCGTCCCTATTTTGAGATGCGAAAAATCAATTTTATCTCTTTTTCATTCTATAGCTCTTCTTAAATTATTTGATACTGTGCTTTAGCTTCCTGAGGCATGAACTAATGATATTTGTGTTCAACGATGACTCTGCTGTTCTGCTTCACTTATTAGAAAAATAGAAATCAGTTTCATAGTTTCTTTGTTTGTAGTTTGTAATCGTTGTTGTTTTCCTTCTATACAGAACATATGCAAGCAAGTACATACCAATTATTGCTAGTGTTAGTGAGCATCAGCCCCCAACTTGGCCTTCTTACTTCATGGACCTTAATGTTTTAGCATTCTTGGTTCCTGCTGGGATAATTGTAAGTACTTTTTTCAACAGAAACTGTTTTACATAAAAATATAGTTTCATGCTTACAATTTGTCTTGTGATTGTCTATATATGTTGGCAGGCATGCTTTTCGCCCCTGTCTGATGCAAGCTCGTTTGTGATCCTTTATATTGTAACATCAGTTTATTTTTCTGGAGTCATGGTGAGAACTATGTTCTGGCAGCCAATTGTACTTTCTTTATTCTCTTTCCTAATATTCATGATAATTTATTTATGTAATGCCGTAGGTTCGCCTTATGCTGGTACTTGCTCCAGCAGCCTGCATCATGTCTGGGATTGCTCTCTCTGACGCATTTGAAGTGCTTACACGATCAATCAAGTTTCAGTTACCTGGATCATCAGTAAACTCCCAAGTTGATGTAAACATATTATTTAAAATGGTGCTGGTTTATATTTGTTTAACGTCATAGTCATTTACTTCAGAACTAAGATTCGTTCTATCGTTTCCGTTTGCAAGGCAGGGGAGAGGAGTTCTGAAAATGTTGTGCCACATAATGATGTGGCAAAGACTGATAAAACTGAAGAGACATTAAAGGAGCGGCCATCGAGAAAGAGCAGGAAGAAGGAAAGAGAACTTGTAGCTGGGGAAAAGCCGTCCATTAGGTCTAAAATCGAGAAGAGGCTCCTGGTTTTGCCTTTGGAGGCGTCTATAATATCAATTTTCTTGCTTGTTTTGCTTGGTGCCTTCTATGTGGTACGTAACTTTCCTCTTACATCTATTTTAATGATTTGGTCACATGCTATTATCAGGTCGTAGTTTTTTTGAATTCTGTATGTGCTTGCTTAAAAGGGTTTTTTTTTTTTAAATGGTCGTTAATTTCTTTTATAGTTCCCCACTTTGCTTTATTTCCACAAAATCTCGTTTCTAGAAGGGTGCCTGAATTTGTGTTAAATAATTCCTTTCCAGGTTCATTGTGTCTGGGCAGCAGCAGAGGCTTATTCAGCCCCGTCAATTGTTCTAACATCTCATTCCCACGATGGTCTTCATGTTTTCGATGATTTCAGAGAAGCATATGCATGGCTGAGCCACAATACTGAGGTGGATGATAAAGTAAGAAACTCCTCCCCTAATGAGTATACTTATTTATTTTCCTTTTTCACTGCAGTTTTCCTCTCATATTGTAAAATTTCCATTATCATGCTGTTTTTAAGTCGGATGCTACTGCATTTGAATCATAATCACATTTGAATTCAAAATATTGTTTGACTGCTTCTGAGATCAGGATTTGAATTAAAATTATCATGAATCTGGTTCTTATTTTTCTATGCAAATAGTAGCTTCATTTCATGTCTATAATGTATAAATTTATCATTTTTCTGCACGTGCATGTCGCGCGTGTGTGTGTGTGGACTCGACGACCTATGTAGTTTTCAGATAAATATTGATCAGCTACATGGCATCTTTTCCCGAGCAAAGAGATTAAATGACAATTAATCTTACTAAAAACTTCTTTTGCAGGTTGCATCTTGGTGGGATTACGGGTACCAGACCACGGCAATGGCTAACCGCACTGTCATTGTTGACAACAACACATGGAACAACACACATATTGCTACTGTCGGTACTGCCATGTCTTCTCCAGAAAAGGCAGCTTGGGAAATCTTCAACTCCTTGGATGTGAAATATGTTCTTGTTGTTTTTGGAGGTTGGGTTCCTTACTTTACTCCGAGATTGTCGTACTACAAGATCTAGAACTTTGTCTTGATATGTTGCTTTTCTTTTTAGGTCTTGTTGGTTACCCCAGTGATGATATCAACAAGTTCCTGTGGATGGTTCGAATAGGTGGGGGTGTCTTCCCTCACATAAAGGAACCCGATTATCTAGTAAGTCATTATCTATTCGCTGATTAAAGTTTAAAATTACTCTCAAGTAAATAAGGAATTGCTGTTAGATTTTGGGTTTTAATAATGCTGGTACAAAGAATCCTGATGAAATTCAATAATCTTGTCTTTCTGTCAAAAGAGAGACGGTCAGTATCGGATTGATTCTCAGGCGACTCCGACCATGCTAAATTGCCTCATGTACAAACTCTCGTATTACAGGTTTGTGCTTGCTCCGAAGTTTTCAACTGTTCAAGATCTTTCTTTCGTCCTTTTTTGTCTATGCTTGTCTTCTAAAATATTGGATCTTTTTCCTTCAACTACCAGGTTCGTAGAGACAGATGGTAAAGGCTTTGATAGAGTGAGGCGGACAGAGATTGGAAAGAAACATTTCAAACTTACCCATTTTGATGAGGTATGATGAATCAATCTCTTGAATCTCGATAACATTTAAACATATATTTGTTTTTCACCTTTGACAGTGGATGTGGGTGACAAAACTCGAGCGGTCATTCATCACTGGCCTTATCCTTCGTGCCCCGTTTTTGGTCTCTATATGCCATCTCAGACAAGCATACTTTCTGAATTCAATTGAAATGACCGTTAAATCATTCTCAGTTTCCGCATTTTAATATCATTTCCTGAATCTTTACATCATTACCAATCCAATCTTAAGAAAACATTTCCATGAAATTATATCTGTTGTGAATTTTTGCTGTAAAGTATCTTCACTGCTACCTGAAAATGCAATTGTTTTTAATCAATTTAGGTCTTCACAACTCACCATTGGATGGTACGCATATACAAACTGAAGCCTCCGAAGAATAGGATTCGAGGAAAGACCAAGAAATCGAAATCGGTATGTATACGTGGTGTACTTCTCCAATATATTCTCTGGATTCTAAAGTTTGAGATTTGTCCAAAGGTTGATGCAACTGCCTTATCTTTGTCATGGCAGAAATCATCCGGGACAACTACAAAAAGACGCGGGTCAAGAAAGAAGAACCCTTGGAACTGAAAGGAAACCGATTGTTCCCCTTGATGGACGAATTTCTGCAAGATTTCAGTTTACATGTAATTCATACTTATAAAGGAAGAGCCTTTAGGGAGTGATTGTTGAAGGCGTAGTGAGTTTATTTCTTACAGAGATGCTAATTATAGACAAACGATTTTGCAATGTAATCCTTTTTTGACTCAATTGTTTAGGTAGAAAGAAAATGAACAACTTGCCGATTTTGGATTTTGCTTACTTTCACATCATCACCACTGCTCAAGATTTGAAGCATGCAAGCAATTAAAAAAAATGTTTCATTATGTTTTTTTTTTTTTTTTTCCCCTTAAGGTCTCATTTTTTTAATTTAAGAAATAACTTCGACTTAGTGGTGTTTTTTGCTGAATTTAAATTGAGTTATAGAAATAGATGTTGGAATGTTCATATAATTATGAGAGAGTGGATGTCACCCTCCTGAAGGCCATAATGGTCATGCAGTAAGAAATCAATATAGAACAATCCCCTAAAAAAAATCAATATGGAATAATAATATAAACTCGGAAAATCTATTAAAGAAACTCTTTATAAAAATACTGGAGTTCATTAATAAAATCCAGTAAAAACAACTAAAAAGAATCGGCCGAAAAGTTGGGTTATGTACTTTTACTCTCTCCATATTGGATGTGGTTCACACTTTTACGCACTCATGACCTCCGTGAAAAATATATATTAATATTAATGAATTATTCATTAATTATAGTCAACCACTTACTTAAATTAAAAAAAAAAAATCATTCAACTAATTTTACAAAATTTCAATCAATTATTTAAAAAAAAGTGATCATTTACCCATAAATCCCTTACTTTAAGTTGTCAAACTTCCAATGTGTTTCGATATTTGTTAGTTTAGAATAGCTTGAAGTGCAAAAATTGCAAAGTTTGTAACTTTATATGGGATTAACAATAAAAATAAAATAAAATAAAATAAAAAACGAGAACAATCTATTTACATATGAAAATAGTTTATACAACAATGTCTCCGAGAATGTTTAATCCTTCATCATCGCAGCCACATAAAGACTTCAAAAAAAAAAAAAAAAAACCTGCCTAACACAAGCTCGCATTCAAAACAGAAACCTTTTTTTTTTTTTTTTTTTACCTTTATCAAGTCAAATAATCAAACCTCTCTTTCTTCTATCGTTTCAGTTTGTTAGTTTATGCTGTGCCGTGTGTATTTTATAAGATTATTTCAATAAGAAAGCTGAAGACTCGTACCAAATTCAACAAAGAAGGCTTCCACATGAACTAGGCTTGGCAGAACCAACGTTCTTCGCAGAGACGAAAACCGTCGGAACAAAACCCGAAAGAATGTCAACCAATACTCTGATGCCACCTTCCTTGAGCATTCTTCATTCCCAGATCTTCCAAAATAGTTAAATAACTCGACATGGTTCTAAACAAAAAGAATGCAGCCAAACTTCATGAAACATGAGATTAACCGCCACTGAGCTATGCCGAAAACAGCCTCCAAACGGACTTTTATTTTTTTCGAACTCTTTTTCGGGCGATTCTATAAATATTATAAAGCTGTGAATGAACTGAATCCTTCCCCTCTCACTGTTCAAGATCCGAGTCATAGTTTCTTAGGCAAGTTGTAATTCTTCTTAAGAAACTTTGCAGCCGCCTCATCGTTCCGATAACACAAAACTCGGAGAAGCGTGTTTGGTTCGGTTGGATTCCACTGTCCCGAAGTTGGAGGTAAAGGAAGCCTGGATTTAGCAGAAGAGCCAAAGTTCTCCAAAGTAACTTGTTTGAACTGTTCAATTAGGCTTTCGGTATCTGTAAGATACAGGGGAAGAACATTTTTCACCACTTTTGAGTATTTCTCTATTAAATCGAATGGCAATCCATCTCCGTTGGACCAGAATAGATCTGTAAGAAACTTGAAGTCCTCTTGTATGATGCCAGAATCTTGCAGCGTGAAACCACGAGACGGGCCACCGGCAAGTAAAACCAACAGAAAACCATCTAGAGAAGCTTTCATAACATCAGTAATAGCACGTGTTCTGACCCTGTCATGCACTGTTGATGAAATAATCTCCAAATATTGCTCGAGTTCCTGAAGGAATGGCTCGATCCTAGAAGACGAGACGTCTCCGATGTATAAACCATCCCAGAGAACATGACTAAGCTCATGGAAGACTACCTTGTATGCTGTTGCTGCACAAAGTTGTTGGATTCCTTCCACACAAGCTGATTCCGAAAGCTCGAACATTTTTCCCATTCGATTTGGAATATCATCCACACCATTGGATTCTAAATTACTAAGATGGGCAACTATCCTCTTCCTGAAAACTCCCAACTCCAATCGAATAAGCTGCAAGGTATTTATCCGTACACAAAGTTGGGGTATCCCGAAGGAGCCATCCCCATTTGTAGTGCCGACTTGGGATTTCCTATGTGTTAAATTTGTCTTGTCCTTCTTTCTGAATACACCGTGAAACTTTGATGCTGTTGAACATCTTGTCAAAGAAGGCAGACTAGGAACAAACGTACTTCGGGACCCTACAGACGAAAAAAGAGAAATGATGATTGCTATGGAGATGAGATCGATAATCTAATAAGTTAACGCGTCAGTTTTTCTGCGACGTACCACATCCCGACATGGCCTTTGATACATAGTATTGGAGACATCTGTCAAGATCATTCATCAATTCGGGAAGCAAGACTGAATGCATAGGTATTGGCAGCAAAAAGAACGCTTCTAAAGTATCATCGATAATGCGTGAAACTTCAACTGCAGAAGAAGCAAAATTCTCTTTATTTGCCCGAGGATTCCAAACCTATAGAAGACATATTCACAGGATTAGTCATGGAGACCTAGTCAAGGAATACATTTGTGTTTATCTTCACAAAATTACCATGCAGAACAAGTTATGCAATTAAAACTTGGGAACAATTAGTAACTCTCTAGTGACAAGGAATACTGATTTCGAACAACAGCACAAATAGTATCAGCTACATCCCTACATATTATTATCGCGGGACACAATATAAATCTTTACAACCTCACATGCCCGAAATGGAACAAAAACATTTGTATTTTCATTCCTCAAAAAATTCAACCTCACATGATGACAGCATCCTAAGTTTCTTTTACCAATTTATCCCACGATTAGTAGGCGTACGGCCAGTCCGAACATGAATCTCAACTTCAATCGAGTTAGATACTACCAATTTATTTAATTAAATTTCAACGACATCAGACACAAATAAGCACCATGTACCTCTTTTTGCAGATTCTTGTCTATCCATTCCTTTAGTCTGTCCACTCTAGTCTTTATCCAAGCCTTTACCAGATCGACGATTACAGCTTCGGCCTCGAAAGGAGGCATCTCCCTTATGATGGATTTCCCACCATCATCACTATCCACTGCATCTCCAACAGCAATCTGCACAAGATCTTTCTCCAATTTGTCAGCAGCTCTCAGGACCTGTATAGCATCAGGCGTCAACTCACTAGTACCCGTGACAAACTGTTTCAGCTCATTGCCGTAGCAAGAATGAAGTGTAGCCACAGCAACACCTGCGGCAAGAGGGTGCCATCTCTTCAAAACTGGGCTGTAGATAGCCTTCTCACTGAAAGCGAGTTCACTGATGTCTTGTGCAAGAACGGAAAGGAAAGGAAGACTGTTTTGGTTCTTCGATGAACGCTTGCTGGATTTCACTTTTTTGAGTCTCTGATGCAAGAAATATCAAACAGACGAGCATTATATGATATGAAAAGGCAATGATAGCAGTTCCTAAATAGTATAGAAACTATTTTTAAAGCGTAAATCATTTTTAAGTACAAATGGTGAAACTTGCCCGAGCAAAAGCATTCCGGAGAGATGATCTTATATAAGTGTCAACCCTATCGCGAGCCACATCAAAATCTTTTCTCTTCCCGTGATAGTCGTGAGAAATATCTTGTACTAATATCTTTGCGGATAAAACACCCAGGGAGACGACGCTTTGCATTGATTCGATGTTACCAGTGTGGAAAATATCTCGGTAAGAAAGGAGATTTTTTTCAGCCCAACCCAATATTGAACTTAGTGTAGAACTCAAGATCTTAGAGTAAACCGAATCAGTTGTTGCCTTGGCATCATTTTCAACTTCCGTCAATAGATTACTGGACGCAAACAGCAGGTCAGTCTCTATTTGACCAGTTGTAACAAAACGGTGAAATAAAACCCATGAGAAACAAAGATTATGCAGCATTTGGTTTATTCCGAGGATTACCCAGGTCTTCTTTATGAGTTCTAAAACCTCATCAACCTCTTCAATCACACAAGTTTCGTCATTCACATCGAAACATGATTCCAAGAGCATTTGGTACAGCTTGAGGTTCAAGGGGTACCCATCGGCCCAGTGGCATGTTTCGGAAGAAGAACCATCAAATGATCTGCAAGCAAGAGACATAACAACACTGCGGAGGGTCTGCATCGATTCATTGTTCTTTCCGGTCTCAATGGGTTTCTCTAACGCCCCTTGAATGATCATCCGGAGTCGCTTAGGGGCACTGTCTGTCTTATCATGTGGCAGGTAAGGATGTGAAAGCAATCCCGCTTCTAAAACCTTCAAATTTCTCCTCTGCCAAGCTTCGTATTCTTGTTGATTCGGAAAATCTGAAGACTTAAACTGTTGTAGTAACTCCAATGGCAATACCATCGTCTCCATTCGTCTTCCAAGCTAACAAATGACAAAAAACGCAAATCGGTTCAGCGATTTTAAATAAACAGGCACGAAATTAAACTGTGTATTCAAAAAGCTCAATTTGAATGAATTTCTAGCAGAGAGATTAAAAGACAACCCACATTCCTAAGACCCGGCCAAAAAACCCAACATTCCGAGTTCTAAACTGCCAACACTGTAAATCTCCGGTTTTCGTGTGTGTGGGTGTGCGGTTTTTTTTTTTTTTTTTTAACACTCATCAAATTTTCTAAGATTTCAATAACAAGCAAAAAAAAAAAAAAAGACACTTTGAGGATTTTAAATTTGAAGCATCCAATGATTGAAGTGAAAAACTACGAAGTACAAGTGTCTATTTTGGTATAATTTCTTCAATCTTCAGCACTAAACTCCAAAACAAGTAAGAACAGAAGATTCTACACAAAATCTTTCCAAAATTCAATCTCAGAATTCCCAAAATTAAACCCAAAAAAAAATCACTTAAATTCAATTCGCCATTGACAAACCTGACCAGCAGCGACTCTCAAGAGCGCCCTCCGAATCCTGGAATCCGTCTGCTCCGAAACCCTCATCTGAACCCTCATCATCTCCCCCACCGTCACAGACCGCTTCGCCGCCCTCCCCTGACTCGCCGAAGGCTCCCTCCGCCGCGAACTCGACGACGACGACGACGACTTCAGCCCCAGCGCCTTCTTGACGCGGCTCGCCGCCGTCGAAGTCAGCGATCTCTGCAGCGACGGCGAGGCCGCCATCGCCGCCGCGGCCGGCGGCCGGTCGGTCTTCTCCGACTGGGAGATGTACGTCAACGGCTTCCCGCCGGAGCTCCGGCAAGCCGCGACCAAGATCTCATAGGACGTCTCCCGGAGGTCGGAGTCGGAGAGGGAGGAGTTGACGTCGGCGAATGGAGAGGACAAGTCGTGGACTTGGTGGTGAATTGGCATGGCGGTTTCGGTTTCGGTTTCGGTTGTTTGTCGCCGTTGGTGTCTCCGAGAGCTCCCGAATCCTCTCTCTCTCAGTAAGCCATTTTTTTTTTTGAAGTTCAAAACTTTAATTTAAAAAGAAAAAGAAAAAGAAATTTTAAATTTTGGTATGGTGGTGGGGTTTAGCTTACTTTCTCTCTCTATCCTCTTTTTTTTTTTTTTTTTTTTTTCTTGGTTGTGTGAAAGAGAAAAAGGTTTACAGAGAGAGATATTCTTGCTTGACTTTTAAGGAAGAACCACTAATGTGTTGTTGTGGATAAAGATTAGTGATAAAGAAAGGCACTGAAATTCATATAGAGAGAGAGAGAGAGAGAGAGAGAGAGGAGAGAGAGAGGGAATTTTGGATGTGAACGTTGAAGAGGAAGTTTGGCTTGGTTGGCTGATAGTGAAATTTTGTGGTGGGATTTATGAAAGTGTCGAGGTGAAAGACGCATGCAATATTAATAATTAAAGGGTGTTTAATATCTATGCTGAATTTAAATTAAATTGTATTTTTTTATTATATTTTTTTTTAAATTTTTTTTATCTTTTTAAAAAATCAACAAAAATTACTATTTAAATTTAAAAATCTCAACTTAATCCAAACTCAATTTATTCACAAAATACCTTCTAAATAATAATTATTAATCAATCTGATTGGTTCTTTGCATCGATTTTACGTAGCAGCTCTATTTTTTCTTTTTTTTTTTTTTGAGAAAATTGGTATAAATTAATATTAGAGAATTGATTGTCTAGTGATTATATGTGTAATACAACGTTAATTATACATGTAATTTAATTAAAAAAATATATAAAGTTCGAATCCATGTCTTAATTTAAAAAGAAAAAAAATGGATGTCTAGTTGTCACCAACCACTTCCTTGATCTTATTGTTTTTTTTTTTTTTTTTCCCCTCTTTATCATTGGTTTGGTCATGGGTCACAAACACATATGATACATTTATTTCAGAAAATAAAGAAAAAGCTGAACAATACTTTATTAGACATCAATGAGATAATTTTCTTCTTTAGATTTATTATATATCAGCACATGGGTTTAGTTTGGATAGCTTGTTTTTTTTTTTTTTTTTTTCAAATTATCAAGAAAAATTCCTCTTGAAAAACTCATTGATCTAAAATCTTTAGTAATCTTTTTCATTACCAAATCACATTTTAGCAGCTGAAAAATACATAGATGCAGTCAAATTCATTACCTCATGCATCTTATGAACTTAATCTATGAAGGATTTGTTTAATGGAAGTTTTTTGTCCTCCGATGGTATTAAAATTTGTTTACATTATATGATCTAGTCAAAACTATATTAAAATGAAAAAAAAATAATTAATAAACTAACAGACTCTAACATAAATCTAACCATTTGAAATAAATCCCTTATTAGTAAGATATTTGTTTGTACTCTTCTACGGAATACTCGTTTGTTTGGTGGTATTAAATTGAATTGTTCATGACTAATTGATTTTACGAAGTCAAGTTTTTTTTCAATTGGATCACAGATCCGTGTGGAATAGGTGTTAAGAAGCTAATACACAATCCTAATCAACAGCCGAATAATAGGAAAAGATAGAAAAAAAAAATGCTATTTTTTTTTAAGATATGAGAAAAAAAAATAAAGGCGTTATTAATAGGACAAACTTTTAGCATACGTTAAATTATTTGTACGTTTGGGGTGCGAGTTGGAAAACTATTTTTTAATTATTTTTTTTACTTTTTTTTAAACAAACAATTTCATTATTTACTTCTTCAAATTTCTTTTAAATATCTAAATTTTAAAAGTTCATAATTTTAATATTTTAAATCAAAATAAAATAATTTTTTTTTCACTTGCATAGAATTTAAAAAAAAAAAAACAAGACTCATATTATTATTTTTTTCTGAATATATTTTAAGTTTTTACATTTTTTTCAATCCAAACAGTTCATTTCTATCAGACACGCATATTTAAAACTCAATTTAACTCTAACATTGGAAACTTCATTTCCAATTGTCCCTTAACCAGGGGCTTAATGTTGATTTTTTTTCTTTAAATTAGAGAATTCTCCAAAAAAAAAAAAATGGTAATGGAAAAAAAGTGACAAAAAAAAAAAAAGGAAACTTTGGGGTGGACATGGCACTGACACAGAGGTACTTTTTGTTGTTTCCCAGGGTTGAGGTCCAGTGTCGGCTGGATACTTCCAACTACTTCCAACTTCTTTGTCAGGCTTTGTCGTTCTTATAGAAGATTATTTTTGTTCAATTGATGAACAACCAAAATAGAGCTTCCAAAGTTTTGTACTTTTATTGCAAAAACTGTTCTTTAATATTTGAATTAATTTTTTAACATCTAATTTTATAAATATCTATATTAAAAATTTATAACACATGATATAAAACTGTTTTAATTATAGATTAAAGTATTAAAAATTTAATTAAATGACTAAAATAACATATCTTATTGTAAAATTTCCTAACAAAGATATTAAGTTATTCCATTCATGAAATAAAAAAGGAAAAAGTTGTCCAATTGATGAATAACAAAAAAAAAAAAATGGAGTTATTCCATTTAGATTTAAAAAAAAAAAAAAAGGAAGGGAAGTAGCAAAATGTGTATCTTGGTCGAAAAAATAAAATTGATAGACAGAGAAGCAACCATTAATGTTGGTCCTAAAAAAAGATAAAACAATATAAAGCAGCTTCCAGGTAGAGTGTGGAAATAGATAAAACTTTTTCTTCTTCTTCTTCTTCTTCTTTTTTTTTTTTTTTTTTTTTTTTTTTTTTGATTTGTTCTGGCTACTGAGAGCTAGCTGTTTTTGTTCAGCTTAACGACCCTCTTCATTTTTCAATAATTAGCATCCAACTCATAAATAATAAAGTATTGAAAGAAATATTAAAAATAAAGTATTAAAAAGAAGGCTAAGCTGTTGTCTGACGGACCGAAGCTGAGTATTGTATAGTTTAATTAAATCTTGGACAATTTTTTTAAAGGGAAAATGTTAAAATAAAGATTAAAAAAAAAAAAAAAAAAAAGAAGACTTAGCTATATTGTTGTACCAAGGCTTATTATTCTAGTTGAATCCTATCTCACGACAACTATATATTAAATTTTGACGCTTTAATAAAAAAATAATAAAACTATATATTCAAGTACTCGGAGGGAATCCTTTAACTTTTTTTTTTTAAATTGAAATTCTTTACTTTTGTTGGAAACCATTAGAATTTGTTAAAGAATTTTTAATATTTAACTTTATTTATATAATTAAATTTTCAAATTTAAATAATATGACAAAATATGAGGACAACCAACGACAGAACTTAATTCATAACTATTTATCTTAATTATTCACAATTTGCGATAGCAATAATAAATTATTTCAGTTATACATCATGATTTTGACACTTAATAAATTATCTAATAATTAAAATAATATTTTTTATCGATTGTATAAAATAGAATGTCGAAATCATGAATTTTTTTTTTTTTTTTTTTTACACCTTTTTGGTATTACGAATCTCTCATAAATCATTTGAGGTTGATGAGAATAATTCCGTTGGTTACGCCATTCATTTCTTTGCCGGTCAATTGGCAATTTGGGGGCCTTGGGATTAAGACTCACCATTTTGAATAAATATATGTAGCACCTGAGATTGGAAACGGTCCAATAGAGTAATACAGCAATTAAATATGCCAATAAAATTATAAATTGACGAAATCAGTCCTAGACAACTTTCTTTCTTTCCTAATTAATAAAAATTCAAAGAAGTTTACAGCTCATCAGTAATTTGACAATGAACTAGTCTAGCTAGTAAGATCGATCTCATCCAGAGGGACGTATATGGAATTGAACGTACTTTTTTCGGTTTTTTTTTCCTTCTTTTTAGAGATGACAATGGGGCGTGACGGGAGCAGGCATGCCTTCCTCACCCCCATATCTGTCTTCTTATTTATCCTCCATATCTGTCTAATTTAATACGGGCGCGAGAGGATGATACCCATTGGGAATACAATATCCATACCCTACCCATTTACCCATCAAGAATTATTAAAAAACATTTAAATAACTCCTACTTTAAGTTTTTATAAATTTTAACGATATAGTAATAACTGAAAATAAAATTGAAATATTAAAAACAAATCAAAATTTTAGAAATCCATAAAACTAAATTTATAAAGCCAACTCAAACATTAAAACACTAGCTTTATTCTTCCTCTATCATAAGGGAACGTATGCGGGGTGGGTGCAGGTATGAGGGAGCTTCCCCCACTCCTGTTCCGTACCCATACGGGTGGTTAATCTTAACCCTCATACCCACCCCTGCACCAGTATACTATCCCCATACCCATCCCATGAAGGGCGGGTACCCACATCTATGGATAAAAATACCGTCCATGCTTCTTTTTAAGGACTAAAAAGTTAATTACATATTATTAGATGCAAGTAGTGTGTTCGATTTAAGTATAATAAACTACGTTGCAGTTTTTACAGACACCAACATATGTTTATAGTTAATTTGAGAAGCTAGTGCTTGTAAACTTGAGACTTATGTTTTTGCTTTGAGGGCGCTTCTATGAAGCGCCTGTGATACACGCAGGCTTCGTTTGGAAACGAAGCTCAAGTTTGGTTTTTAACACTCAAGTTTTGTCTTTTTCCTCAAAAATTTTTATCTTTTTCCCAAAAAGTCAACAAAATTTACTATTTCAACTTCAAAAACTCAACTCAAATTCATTTACCAAACGGACCCGCAGAATATTCTACGATATTATTTGTGCAAAAGAAGCTCAACTTGACTTTAGAAAGCCTTTTGGTGAGCTTTAAGATGGCATGTAGAAAGGGGTTGCTCCAACGCCATTTATGTTCTGATTTACTGCACCATCAAAGAACATTTGCCAATCACGAGGAGTTTCATCTTCTTCTTCACCTAGCTGAAATAGAATAGCTTCATCCGGTGGGAGAGACTTACGCTGGCTTCGGTCAGCGGAGTTACCCCAACTCATCCATGTAAAAAAAAGGACTTCGTATATCCCTAATTTTACTATTAATGTGATTTATGGAGTGGAAAGCTTTGTGGTATAATAATTGAATAAGTAACTCAATCTCTCTCACACTTTTAACGGCAGAAAAAGGAAAAGCCTAGGAGTGATTAATTACCAAGTGCTTTAAGTTTATACAGACATCAATGTATGTTTACAATTAATTCGAGAAGGTAGTGCTTGTAAACTTTGGACTTATGTTTTTGCTTCTACTATTACTTCTTCCAAAAGTACAACGTTAGTAATATCGAACTAAGCATTAATCCCAATATAAACTTTGTTTTCCATGACACTAGAGAAAAGGAAATTTTCGAGCTATTCTACTTATCACGGTTGGATTGTTGCTCTTGCCTTTTGGGTTGATCATTAACGGAACATAAATGTTTCAGAGGCAATCAAGATTATTGTCTTGCCTTCAAAATTGGCGTCAAAATTGGGCCTTTTATGATTGTTTTCTTCTTGACATGACTCTTTATGTTTTCATCCGCATTCTCTAAGGCAAATATGCCCCTATATTTCTCACGCTTAAATTGTTCAATGAAGAATAACGTGGCGAGATTCGATTTTCTCTCCATGAGTAGACAATAGACCAAATAAAATATCAAAGGTCCGAAAGCTCATCCCTTGGCCTTATTCTAGGCACAAGGTTGCAAGAAATCAAATGATGCAAGTCTAGTGACGAAGCTAGATATTTTTATCAGGGACGTTACTATTATGTAATGAATAATTAGAGGAGATTATGCATAAGTTTTATTTTTATTTTTTTTTTTGGGAGGGAGGGAATATTGTTAAAGTTTTTTAATTCGCAGGGTATTTTTTGGGGGGAAAAAAGTTGAGGGGGGCTAAAAGTAAGATTGTTCACCTAATTAGACTTGATTCGCTTCAACAACACATCCTATAGGTGACTAAACTTACTAGCAAGTAAGTTTAAATTCCCTCATTCCCAAGTTAAAAAAAAAAAAATGCTAGCAAGTGTCCTCATCACATATCATCCGTATGGGCATTATCTCCCTCAAATTCTAAAAAAGAGTCCTCAAATGCAACACTCTCAATCGTCAAAGTTCACAATTATCCTATCTGATCTTCTTCATAACCTTAGCTTACATTTGGTTCGTTGGTTGGAAATGAAAATGTTAAGTTAGAGTTAATTGACTTTTTAAAAACTAGTTATAATTTTTGTTTATTTTTTAGAAGGGAAAAAATGATTAAAATTAAAATTAAAAAATACAGTTTAGTTAGATTTAAATTGAAATATCAAACCAAGCATTAATTTGCTCAAACAACAATTGATTGTTGAACTACAAATGACGTGTTATTTAAGTTATTGAAAAGTAAAATTTGAAATATAATAACGCCTTGTTTTATCTAATCAACGAGAACAAAGTCTACGGGAAAAGCATGTCATCTCTACGAAAAGAAACAATGTCAATAAAACTTTCAGAATGAAAGCGGAGTCGTTACTAAGAGTTTTTTACAATATTGTCTCCTTAATAAAAGTGCCTATTTCTAAATCTATCTGTTCAAAATAAGATCCTGTTAGTGAGATATTATTTAGTACTCAATTCTCAATATAATGAATGCCAACAACGATTTTGGGGAATTTTTTTTTTTTTAAATAATAGTAAAAGAAATCTTTAACTATGAATGAACTTTTTTAGACATCAACTTTCTTACTTAGAAAGACAGATAAATGTTACAAACGACATGTCGTTCTATTACAAACAACAACACAATTAAAAAAACTAATGTCATGCCGTTTTTAATGTAATGCTAAGTATATTTGTTCAAAATTTTTTCTTTTAAGCAACCTCAAAACGTGAGAACGGAGTGGTTATAGACATAGTTTAACAGTAATTTTACACCTAATATCACTATAAGATGTAGAGTTCAAATTCTTCCACCTTCAAGTTAAAAAAAAAAAAAAAAGTGAGAACGAAAAACAACATGCCTTTCATTGAAAAAAGCAAAAACTTTATCCATTGTAAACAACAAAGTTTCTAAGAGCAAACAGAAGCAAAATTTTGAGGAACAAATAACTTAGACATATCGATATAGCCTCGGGAAACGACAGTACACATTGACATGAAAACGACAAGTCGTTTACCTACCTGAACGACGTAAATGCTTGAAACCAACATTTTATCAAATATCTGAGAATAACAACACGAACGTGTCATTGTTTAATGATATATACACATAGATATATATAGATGTTTGAGATATCAACGACGTGATCTATGAAACTACAAGACATGTTTGAATATACTTGGGATTAAATTGTATAGAGATGTAGATTCTTTTAAACGATGTCAAAATGTTGGAACCTAAACAAAGAGTTTGTATATGTGCGCGCGCTCGCATATGTGTGTGTGTGTGTGTGTGTGTGTATTAACGCTGCTGGTAATGGTCCCAAAAGGAATCGAAGAGGTTGTTTTTGATGAAAATCTTGCTGATGAATCTGGTGCAATGTGCAGTGTTATACATCCATAGGTTTTTTTTTATTGTGTGGTCAAAACGGTGACCGGAATTGATCAATCAGTTTCAAAAAAGATGGAAACTGATGCATAATTAAAGAGGTGGTAAGACCAACCAAACATCGATCGAAAAATGGTCAGTTAAGTTTAATTGGTTCCGAATGGTTTATGACCGGTGACAGATTCATCAAAAATTTTTTTTTTTTTTTAAGAAGAGCACAACTTAATTCAAAATTTTAAACCAAAATAATAGTGTATTTTTTTTTTTTTTTTAGTATTTATCTCTCTTTTACCTTGTTTCTTATCTTATCTTAGAGTGAATGAAGGTTGTAATTGAGTCTACTTTATATTTTAAAGTTTACGGTCACATAATTATGAAATTATATGATAGTGTGATTGATTTGAAGTTATTCATAGTTTTAAACTAAAATATAAGTATAATATAAATGTCTTTAAACAAACATTTCAATTTCAAAATCTCGACGGGCTTACGAAAGAAAACTGTGCAAGAGAAGTTCTAATTGGGCCTTGGACCTGGGTGGTTTTGTGTCCAGCAATTGGCCTTGATAATCAGACTGGTTTTCTTTTCTTTTTTTTTTTTTCTTTTTTCCTTTGAGAAAATAGTGCAAACTACCCTTCAAATAGGCATTTTTAGGGTTTTTTCCATCTTATGTCTTTTTTGAAGGACAGTTCTACAAATCACCCGAGTTGGGGTATTTTTTGGGTAATAGTAGTTACAAATTATGTGTTCTTTAAAACAAATATTTCTAGTTGAATATAGTGACTTCAATTGACTTCCTCGATCTATTTAAAGTCCGTTTGACAAAGTTTTTGTCTTTGTTTTTAGTTAGTAAAATAAGAGAAGTAAAAGCTTAGTTTTTCAATAAATATTTGAAACTATTTTTAAAAGAGTTTAATAGGTTAAATTGATTTTAAAATATGTTAATAAGCAACAAAAATATTATAATGAAGTTTATATAATCTTATTAAAATTTTAAAAGTCATTAAATATGACTTTAATTATAAGCTCTTCTAGGGAGCTAAAACTCCTGTGACACATAATTCAAACATTTACATAAGTAACTTTAGGATCTCAAAAAGTTAAAAACAACTTACAAGAAGCTTTGATGGACATGATCTTAATCTTCCGTTGAGATCCAACATATCTTTTGAAGGCCCATAAGAGGTCCACTTCTTAGTAGTTTTCATTGGGATTGTTCAATGCAAAACCCAAATGGTAAAGAGGTTGTAGAGTACTATCTAATCATGGATTCAACTATTCCGTTCGCACCGCTCTAATAATATCATATCATGACATGATAATTAAAAATATATATTTAATTATAATATTATATCATGTCAATTAAAAAAATAATATTAGTTAAACATATGTAATAATCTTATTAGAGAAACATAAATCAATTGGAGACACAAATAACGACATGTGTAAAAAAAAAAGCCTCCAATCTTATTAGATTTAGATTAGCATTGGCATAAGCTAGCCCTTAAAAAGAAGTCAAAAGAAACGTGTCCCCTTTTTCTCTCTCCATGTCTCTTTTAGTCAAATTCATCAAGGTATCTGCAGTGGTCTTTTTCTTTCTGTTTTAGCGGGTCACTCTTGCCCCTGTTACATCGTGTTTGTCGACCCCACTCTATCTTCCAAATGCAATTTTCTTTGAAATTGAAACTGCCTTTTTTTTTTTTTTATTGTTATTATTTATTTTTATGTACTTCTTTTTCCACCAAAGAATGCTTGCCGACTTGGCCTAAATATAAATTCATATGCAAATTTACTTATCTAATTGGCATAAAACTTAAATAAAATAAAATAAAATAAAAACACACACACACACCATAGGCAAGCTAGTAGAAAGAGGGGGCCAAAAGAAAAACAGTTGCAATTTAGAATTTAATTAGTTTGCCATTGTGTGATGTACAAAAATTTATACTCCCAATCCACCATTATCCCACAAAAAATATAAACCATTTTGATAAAGTTTATTTAGTATTAAGGAAGTTGTTATTATATAATGACATATTTATAAATTAATGTAAGACCTACTCACAACACATGATAATTCTTTAATAGGCTGCATAGAATTTGTATTACTATGTAGTTTTTTCTGATTAAATATTCTTAATGATAATATATGTTTTTTAATCTTAAATCTGATAACAACAAAACAAAAAAGAATGCAAATTTACCGAGCTTGGTAAAGATGGTGACGGTATTTTTTTTTATTTTTTATTTTTTATTATAGTTGTAACATTGACACCAACTTGAACCCAATCCAAAAGGTGAAAAACTTAGGAAGGTGGTGATGGACCAGCAGTACTCTTGCTTTCTTTTGTCCATCATGATTGTGTCGCTGTTCATAAATTTGTGTGCACTGCACATATCATAATCCAGTGCTTAAACTGGACATTCAAAAAATCACAAAACTTGTGGCGCAAAAATCACAACGCAGTTTCTTCAGGAAAGCTCAGAGGGCATCTTTGGAGGGACATGAAAAATAAACAATGCTCATGTGTAGATGATATTGATGGTTTTCACTACCAAACCTCTCGAAAGGATTCGATTTTTGAACCATCACATATGTATTTAACGACGGACCCAGACATATTTTTTAATAGGGACATACAATGAAAATGTTTTTTTTTTTTTTTTTTTACGAAATAAATAGCGTCAAAATATAAAAACTAAAGGAAATATTTTTTGTGAGGGCGAAGTATGAAAACCATTAAGTAAAGAAGAAAATTCAGTTCTAACCCCCACTAAGTCCAAGTAAAATCTACACTGTCCGCATTAGTTTTGCATACTTTTTTTTGACATGATTTTTGACTCGATCTAACATTAAAAACACGTATTATTTGTAGGTACGGTACCGTCAAAGGGCCATCTTCTTCTTCTTCTTCTTCCTTTTTTTTTTTTTTTTTGGTAAGTTTGTAACCCGTACATGGATAAAGTAGTCCTTGTCTCCTTTCTATGACAAGAAATCCCATATAGATTGTAGGATTGTGACTGAACTCCAAATCCCAAAGCTAGGTCTCTTTCTTTTGCTGATTTATTTGTTGTTCTTCTTTAAACATCCCAATTCTGTAGCACAACATCATCGTACGTGAATAAGTAAATTACTTTATCTCGATTTGATTATGTGTTTGTGAACTTTGCACTTAAAATTTGTGTCTTATCAATATGGAGACACGTCACGTGCATTAGATGTGTGGATTAGGAGAATTAAGTAAACTTTAGTGTCTGAATAACGATATACAATATATATTTTTAGGATTGTAATATATTAATAGATTAAAAAATGATTTGTGATATTAACATGACTTGTAAAAGAAAAGGAAATAAAAAAAACGAGCGTAAAATTTAGACCGTGGTTTCATACCGTATCAAACCTAAGTCGTTTGGTTTTAACCATATCAAACAATTAATTTTGATAATTTGATTTGAAATTTTCTAAATAGTAAAATAAAGATCTGGATTAAAAAAAAATGCTTTAAACCAAATCAAATCGCATTTCACTACAAACTTTATTAATGTTATTAATAACGACTTGAATCCTCCTAATCAAAATAATAATAATAACGACAATGATATAAATATTTAAGATTGTAACAATTTATATTTTTAAATAAGAAAATGATTTTTGATATAAACATGACTTGTAATAAAGAAAAAAGAAAAAAGAAACATAAAAAGAAAAGGGCCGAAAAAATTGGTAGTTGAGACGTGAAACATGAACACAAAATGTGGTATCATTTTCCAATTAAGCATTAGAAAATTTATTACAAAGAAGCAAGTGGGGAACAAAGAAAATGACTCACTCATGGAGGCCAAATCTTTGGACTGATTTTATGTTTTTTTTTTTTTAATTTAATAAAACTTTTTTTTTAAAGCAAAATTTCATAAATTAAAATGTGGGGGCAAATTAGAAAATTTCCATACGTGGGGTTTGTAAAGACACCACGTGCGTCGACAATGCGAAAAAAAGATATATATATATATATATATTTTTTTTGGGTGGTGGTTTGGTATATGAAAAATTTGTCCTTTGGAATTGTGTTTGATTTTGGGTTGTAGTTGGACGCCGCAAAACACTTTACGCTTCTCACCCCACAACAACGCCCGCCACGTGAACCAATCAAATTGTTTATCTGTCGCAGTGTGTGTGTGTGTTTTTTTTTTTTTTTTTTTTTTTTTTTAATGGCATGTGGTTCCAGTTTTTTGACAATGAGAAATCTTACCATCAGACAAGAACAAAAAGACCCCACCGTCTGATGTGACCAACGCTGACGCTTTGATCGGACGGTTCACAGCTATCCAGCCCATGATGTTTTTTATCTCAAGATTTCGATCTTGTTGGTGGTCGGCAAAATCTTGTTGGTGCACCCCGTGGGACCCGCCTGAGTCGGTGGTCGTCTTTTTTTTTTTGTAAGATCTTCCCTTGGTGCTGTATCGTGTACATACATACATACATATATATAATTTTCATACATACACTTAATTAAGCGCAGTTATATGATTTTTTTTTTTTTTCTGTTTTTTTGCTTGCAAAAATCCGAATATAATAGGTTAAGGATGATTAATTTCTCTAAATTATTTATTTATTAAAATTTTAGTAAAAAGAAAAAAGTAGGACAAATTCAGAATTTAAGAAATAAAATAAAAGTGATTTAAAATCCATAATTATAAATGAGAATAATTCTATACGTATAAGTGGGGTTCCAGAAAAAACAAAAGAAAATCCTCTCTGTGAGGAAGCTTTTGGTCTCCCTTCAGATGATCAATAATTGCATGGAGTGCTGAATTTCATGGGGCCCAAGAAATAAATATGGTTGGTGTTTCTGGCCCAATCAAACCTTCCTTGACCCAGCTCCAACTCTGTTGAAATTCAAAAATACTTATTATGCAGAAAAGAAAGCTTCAAAATAATCCTATTTTCAAAGTTGTAAAATATATATATATATATATATCATAATAAATACACATCAACGATCAAAAACTTGTTATTTGCTTATGTAAGGTTGAATGTACTATGTTAATAATAAATACTCACGTATGATATAGTTCTTAAAGGATTATTAAAATCCGTCGCATCTTGCATCAGTAATTCCGGTAAATTATTGATGTGGGGCACGAGGCTACTACTACAACTTTGATGATGTTTGAAACTAAAAATTTTAGGCATTAATATAGCTTGATAATTTTTCAAAAGATCTAAAGTTATTTGATTCCAAAACTCCACTTGTGTAGCAAAAGGAAGAAAAGATAACATACGGCCACAATATATTTATTGTGTAAACTTTTTGAGGTAGTTGGACGTCGACTTATTTAGAAATTTGAATTACAAATACTTGAATAGAACTTTAGAACTTTTTACTAGTGTACATATACATATATATATATATATATATATGCGCGTCCACGTCATTTGTGGTCGAAAACTAAGAACACAAGGTGTCAACAGTGATGTTTGTCGATCTGCTTTTGTCATGGTCAACTAATTTGAACCACTGATAAAGAAGGATATGTTTATACGTATACATATATATATATATATATATATATATATATAGTGGAGACTATGTAGTCCATTTTCTTTATCTTTTTCTTATTTTTTTTTTCTGGGCACATTTTAATTTCCTCCACTATAAATAGACAAAATGCACTTTTCAACCAGGTTGTTTGATCATCATGTTAATATGGCCCCTCCCCCTCCTTTGCTATATTGCATGCATGTATCAGAATCTTTGGTTACATCTTATTGTCTGTCTCTCATTATTGGCCCCAAAGAAAACTATGATTGTCATGGATCGAAATAGTTGGATTTATATCTATAAGTGCGTTTACAGGAACTCCTATTATATATTATTGATATGAACGGTTTTTTAATCAACGGATTAATTTTTAAATAATCTTATATCTGAGTGTGTATCGTAAAAATTTACAGTACGTGACACAAAGTTACTTTAGTTGTAAATTCCACGTACTTGAAAAATTAATCTAACAACTAAAACAATAATTCCTATTAATAATGTAAAATAAAATGTTCGTCCAGAAAAACTCCTTTTAATAGCCGTCCAAAAGAGAAAATAGAATTAGAATAAAGAAACAGGTGGAGCAAAAAGATAATGTTTGGTATGCATATATATATATATATATATATATATTGGCTAGTATTTTGCTTTTTTCTTTTCTCCCATTGTTTTTCATACCAAGGGCTACTATGCAAAATGGAAGGATTAGGTAAGAGTGTGTTTTCCTTGACAAAATTCGCTAATCTGCCAAAAGGCAAAGACAAATTTTGTACAAAGAAATTTAATTTATATTGGTCCCATTGCCTAAGCAACTTGTTTCAAATGGTCAAAAGTTAATTATTTTGTGTTCATGATTATGACGGGACAAATTTAATGAAAAATATTTTCCAATCTTAAATCCCTATTCAGTGTGCTGCTTTATATCTTTCTCAAACTTTTTGTATATTATTATTCAGAGGAAAAAATAATAATAAACACAAAACAATTGTATTATCTCCTTATCAATCGATGTTTAATAGTCTTTTCAACATATTTTTCCTCCAATTAAAGATTTGCATCCACATAATTTGGTAGCAAGTTATTATTAGAACCAAAGTCTCCCAAAGTTATTGTTAGAAGAGCAATGATACATATTATAAAAAAATTTATCATAAATATCATAAATTAGTAAATATTTAATTTCTGTAGATTTTATAAAACTGAAATGGCTATTTTATCTTTTTTTTTTTTTAAATCTCTGATAAGTTATTTTTTAGTTTCGTGATATATTATAAATCATGATATGAATTGTTTATCTTTGAAAAGTTGTGAACTTTAGTATATTCTACTATGTTACAGTGCTTATTTCCCCAAAAAAAAAAAAAAAAAAAAAAGAAACAAGAAAAAAAGGTTGGACCAACCTAGTAATTTGTGATCTCAAAATACAATTTTGGTAGTCCCATGAAAAGGCAGAGCAGAACAAATCACAACAAAAAGCATTGAACAAAATCAAAATAGAAACTGTTACTTTTTATAGGACCATCTCGGAGACAGAGAGAGTTAAAGACATATAACAATATTCTTAAGTGAAGTCGAATTTTACAAAAGTTTCAGAATATTTTTAGAATAACAAAATTATAAAACTTACAATAATCATCATTACCCTAAAATTTGGCGGGCTATCTAAGTAAGCCCAAAATTAGTAAGTCCCCATTAGGCCCAACCTCCCAAGTTACCAGAACAAAAAGATAAAAGAAGCAAACTAAAAATGGTTAATTTCTTCCTTTAAAAAAATTGGGGTGTTTAATTTCTTTCTTTAAAAAAAAAAAAGGGTTAATTTCTTTGTCTAAAAAATGGGTAATTATCCAAAAAAGAGGGGTTAATTTTACCTATAAAAAATGGAAACGAGTGCTTTGTTATTTTTAAAACTTAAAAAAATTTCATAAATAACTCTAGTTTTAATTTTCTTTCATTATTTTATTAAACTATTTTAATAGTTATACTAATTATGATACACTGTATCATGATTGTTGATAATCTTAATAGTACCTCATAAAAATTCAACTCTGAAAAATAATTAAAATAAAATGAAGTTCTTTTTTTTTTTTAAATAATATTACATGAATCGTATTTCCCAACTTCATATTTCAATGTTGAATGCAAACCTTCCTTTTGAAAAAAAAAAAAAAAAAAAAAAAAAGAAGGTCAAAACTTGTCAAAGCCTATAGTTCACTATAGACTCTAATAGAAATAAAAAATTAAAAAAAAAAGATCTCTCTAGATTTTTTTTCTCACTCTAACTGTTTCCTTTCTGTGTTTAGACAGCCGCAAATCTTGAAACTGTAAAAAAAAAAAAAAAAAAAAAGAGGGTCCTGCTGACCACTTTTCCTCTTTTCTTTTCATTTTTAATTTTAATTTTATTTTATTTTTAATTTTTTTGCACATCAGCTCAGCCTAGAGGCAAGTGAGGGGTTTCCCAAGCAAAAAACTGGAGACGACCTTTAAATGCAATCTCAAGAGCGTTGACGGGGGTCTGCACGTGCAGTGACCTCCGCATGCCGACAGTCGCTGTTAATTGGTCCTCGTCTCTGATTTTTCCTTTTTTCTTAAAATAAAAAAAATTCATTTAATATTGGGCGGGGTGGGGGGGGTGGGTTAGTTGTCTGTGATCCACCACCGTCACCAGTCAGTCATCGCCTGTTGACTCCGCCGCATCCACTGCCAACTGGAAAAGACCCCCAGCCACGCTTCCTCCGCCGCCGACGCCGCGGCTTCACCAAATCTACCAGTGTCTCTCCCTCTGGTATAACTACTTCACGCACGTGACCCATGTTCCCTACCCCTTTTATTATATTTTATTTTTTCTGTTGGGGTGATTTGACTTATATTTATTTGTATTTTGTTTTTGCTTGCAGTGTAAAATGATTGTAATTTACGCCTGGTGAAACATTAATGTATTTTTTTTTTTTTGGCTAAGTAAGAAAAAAAACATTAATGTACTTTGATGTTTGTTACAACATAGATTTTATTTTACTTTGATAACTTGGTCGGGCTAGCTTAGTAAATAAAAGGTATAATAAAGAAACAGTTTGGATAATAATTATAGTTAGAAAATATATATAATTTTTTTTAATAAATAAAAATCATAGATCGTAAAAAATTATATATATATATATATTAAAAATAAGGTAATATTGGATTGATGACCAATGAAATTTTGGGGAGTTGGTGACAACATTATAAATCGTTGATTAAAGATTCATTTTACAGAAATATGTTAAGATTTTACATCATGAACTTTCTACCATATGGTTACATTTTGCATTAAATACTAGTTTTGATAAATTTTTGGTGAATCTTATAATGTATTAGCATAACACAGAATGTAACACTAAAAGATTTAGATGGAAAATACGCTCGTTCATGTCACATGAGCTTATTTAAAACATAATGAAATCCTTTGATGAAGGATGGAGGATGCCGATTGTCATGTGTTTGGGGCATTTGCTTTAAAATTCTGACCGACTAGTTGAGGAAATAATTTAATAAACATAATAGAAAAGAACTTGTTAATTAACTTTTGTTAGTACTAGAATTAGGCTTTAATAAGTGTATAGTTTCAAGATAAAATTTATAATATTAAAAAATGCACTTTTGACAACTGACATATGAATATTCAAATTAAAAATTTATAACATTATATACAAAAATTTTTCTAATTATAAAAATGATAGTTGAAAAATTGATGGAATAATTAAATCAACAAAAATCATTGATTAAATATATATATATATATATATATATATTTCTTCCTGTAAACTTTTATAGACTTCTCTGTAAAACATATTCATTACATCATCTTTAGGTCCACTCAGCGCAATAATACCTTTTGTTTTTTAGTGTCTTATGCCTAATAGGGAAAAAACAAAAGTATGAAGTGGATATATGGCTGGTTTTCTACCTTACATGCTATAAATTTTTTTTTTTTGGGGTCAAATTTTCTTTTTTCTTAACTTTATGATTGCCACTAATTACCTATAAATACGTTCTATTTTGTCATGTTCTTCCATATTGCATGGACCTTTTTTTTTATGTTTTTTTGTTTTTTTTAATAGTTTCTTATGCCTATTAGGGAAAAAAACACAAGTATGAAGTGGATATTGCTGTTTTTCTACCTTACATGCTATAATAATGTTTTTTTTTTCTTTTTTGTTTTGGGCCAAATTTTCTTTTTCCTTAACTTTATGATTGCTATTAATTACCTTTTAATACTTTCTATTTTGTCATGTTCATCACGTTGCAGGGATTTTTTTTGCCCTTTAAGAAAAAGAAACTTGTATTATTATTCTCTAGTGGACCTACAAGAATGGCTTTGGAAAAAGCTAGCAAGCTGCCTGGAGATCAAATGAAGTTAATTAGACAGCAATGTTTCAGTCAATAAAGCTCTCCAAGTCCTTTTCTTTGCATTATGTGGACATATAATCATTAAAAGCCGTACAATTAATCCTAAACCATAACTTTATTATCGTAAGTGTTAATTAACTGTAGAAGCCTAATTATTGTGCATGCATGATGCATTATTATCAACAATATGTTGCACCAATACCCGATCGACAACTTCAATTAAGTTAGATCGCTCTCACATTATTTTCTAGTCACAATTTTATATCGTCAAAATTGATTAAAATAATTTATCTATTGACATTTATCATCAAGTCTTGTTCAGTTTTATATACTTTTTTTTCCTTTCCTTTTTCTTCGGATGTGATTTGAATCAAATTTAACCTCGAAAAACATGTATTATTAAATAAGTAAATCTTATCGTAGAAAGCTCCGATAGTTAAGTTTTTGTAAGTGACAAGTAACATTACTTTGATAATGTTTGTTGTCTAGTTGTGGTCTTGTGGGGTCATTTAATTACTTTGACAAAGATTTCTCAATTAATATAAGGCATCATCATATTTAATCTGACTTTTTTTTTTTTTTTCTATTGTTTGCAAAGTTGCTGGTAAAAGTCGTGGCTGTTGTACAACTTTAACCTAAAAATCAATATGACTATTGTTACTACTACATTCCTATTTTGTGTAATTTGTCATTTTATTATAATCAGTACTTTGTTAAAAATAGACTAAATATTTTATATGGATCATGATCATCTGTAAATGTCACACCATATTTTTCCTTATTCTAATGAAGTTTTAATGAGTAGGTAGTACTCCCATCGTAGTGAAAACTAGGACTTTTTAGAACTATATTTGTAAAGATACATATGTGATATTACCAAAACTAGTGTCACATATTTATAAGAACATAGAGATAACGCAATTACACACACACACACACACACACACATATGTATATATATATATACACTATCATCAAATTGGCACCCGGACACTAAAAGTTGTGTTAGTAATGGAAAATATCTGTTGGCATCTGAACTCTCATGAATATATTTAGTATTTAATTATAATAGCTTATTATTGTTGTTAAAAGTATAGAAACGTCTTGTCTAGTCGAATTTATAATTCTCCAAAAAGATTAAAAGAGATTATAAAGGGAAAATGAAATTATGGGAATATTAATGGATGTCTAGGCATAATTGCATAAGCACTAAATTAAACAAAAAATAAAAATAGTTGCAGGCAGAACTTAATAGTAATTTCACGCACATAGCTTTATTATAAAATGTTGATTTCGAATTTTTCAAAAAAAAAATCAAAAAATAAAAAAAATTTGGTTGAATCATATCATAACGTAAGCCACCATCTATTGAACTTTTAAAATATTTTATTCAAGCTTTACATGTTGTTTTAAATATTTCTAGTTTTAAATATTTTTACCTTGGAGACTTTTTTTCTCCTTCGACTTACGCATGTATGCAGTAATTTTGGTTCATGCATGCACACAACATATTTAAAATAATGTTTACATATTTTTGTTCTGTTCTTAGGTACAATGTTAAAGAATTATTGTTTCCTGAAATCATTGTGTTTTAACAAAAAAACAAAAAAAAAAAAAAATGAAAAAATCATGCACACAACATATTTAAAATAATGTCTACATATTTTTGTTCTGTTCTTAGGTACAATTTCAAAGAATTATTGTTTCCTGAAATCGTTGTGTTTTAACCAAAAAACAAAAAAACAACAAAAACAAAAATCCTTCAAAAAAAGAAAAGCAGAAAAAGTAATATATAGTTTAAGTGAAAAACAAATATATATAGTTTGCATTATTAGTATTTTATCTATGAAAAAAATTCAACTTTAGAGATGCGGGATAAGGTGAGGTGCTGAGACATGAATTTAAAAGGATCTGAGTTTGATACTATATTGAAAAATGAAAACCTTTAGAGCTATCAAGTTGGTGCTCATTATTCCATATTTTATGCGTGTATATGTTAAAAATGAATTCATGAAATGAAACAGGAAATGCATGTACGTCACATATTTGAATTTAATGTAAATTAAATCTATATGCTTGTTTTAGCTTTCCATGATGATACGCAATTTTTCTGGATAGAAAAATCCTACTTATTATAATATGTACTAAAAAGTTAAATAGTGCTAGCTTTTGTAGTTAATTAATTGTGGAAATTGGTGGTTCTACAATTTCAATGCCTCAATTCAATGATACTAGGAATATTTTCCTAACTCTTAAGCCACATCATATATACCATGAATCTGATGAAGGTTTTATTATTATTATTATTATTATTATTATTATTATTATTATTATTATTATTATTTTATTTTTTATATCTAACATATGGATGTGCAACAATTAAAAATACAGAATATTAATTTTTGTCACTCGAAATTCATGGTATAAAAAAACAATATTAAAGTATCTAGCTCGTGAACAAAAAAATATGCCGTCATTCACATCATTTAGTAGTCAAACTCATTTTTGTAAGAAATTACGTGATAGTAGTATTATTCATATATAGTGCTTAATTTATTCAAGATAGAAGATGGCTGAATTTTTTATTATTATATTTATGTACATATACATATATTTTTTTATGAATGTGAAGGTAGCTGGTTAAATATTCCTGAAAATTATAGGAAAAATTATTAACCTTCTTTACATTGAAACGTGATTGCGAATGTGTGTGTATTTATGTGTGTGTGTTATCATGATTTTGTTCATGTATATATGTACATATTATTTAGATGGGCCAGAATATATGACTATATGGTTTGTTATTTTTCTGAAAATGACACCAAAAACTTTGTAAAATGGTCCAATATTAATATTAATTAAGGCATGGGTTCCACCTATTAATTTATAATATGATATATATACACGTCTTTCACTTTAATTTCTTGCTTGGGGGTGGGTTGATTAAAAAAAAAAAAAAAGAGGCAAAAATTATTATATATTTTTTCAATAAAAAAGCTGAAAATCTAAAGCATAATAATTAGAAGACGACACAAATTACGTAATCATTAGATACCATTCAGCAGCCTCGTATATGTGCTTTTTCTTTCTAGCTATCTTTTCCTTGTACATTTGCAATATAATGATAATTTTTTGTTTTGTTTTTTGTTTTTTTTGTTTTCTTTCAATCTTAGAGTTTATAATTTAAATATCACATTTCATGATAACATCATATATAAAAATTACCATTATATTATATTTGTAATTACATGTAATTAACTTACAAAGTTTTGGTGATTTGAATAAATTAAATTTGTTGGACCTATTTTTTGGGTTCTTTGTTTGATAGGGCCTAATGCTAAAATCATTGCACTTTATAAAGGAAAAATATGTTTAATTAATTAGAGAAAAAAAGACACACGTTTCCCACCTAGCTAGGTTTTTTTTTTTTTCTTTTTTCTTTTTATTATTATTTTAACAGTCATACACATTTTTATTACGTTGAGATGTCACAATTTCCACTATACAGGAGAGTACATTTTGTAAGATAGTAAGAAGAAGATAAAACGAGACGAGGAAAATAATCATGGTTCAATGAGGCAGCTAGCTATAAATTGTAATTCTTATGAATTTTACAAAATAAAAGGACATGAAAACAGTTTTTAAGTGGAGGGATGACCAATTTTGATACATGCATTTAATACAAAAAATGTTAAAATCCCATATTGAAATATTATATTCTCTTATTTTGGACATGATCGGTATATAGACATTGAAAGATCTGTTTTTACTTATTTACCAAGTTTAATTAATTTTTTAAAATTAATTCAATTACTATAAGTAAAGTAATTAGATAAACATAAACAGTTTTATGAGGTTCGGTTAACCTACTCCTCGGGGTCATGCTCAGATGATGAATAATCCACTAACTGTAGAATAATTACAAGTTCTAATGGACTCATACAAACTAAGGGCCCCTTTTCTTGTTGCTGCTGTCATATTGAATCAAGTCAATGAATCTATTTTATGAGCTCTCCTCGCTTGGTACATTGAATTCCCTTCAACTGTAAATGTGCAACAGCTTAAACTAAGTCTCAAGATATTCTAATCTCTCACAAAGTTTATCAAATAGACTGATTTTGAGACTATAAATAAGCAACCACTCAAACAGTTCTAAAAAATCTCGGATTAAAAAATTATTTTAATTTCAAAGAGTTTTCTGATCTGTTGCAACACTTCCGAAAATATTTGAAGCTTAAATACGTGCGGAAACTTACTTCATAATCTGAATAATCTTCTCCTTTATCTAACTGCTGATCAAAATAAGGAAACCTTCAATAAATCCCAAAAAACAAAATCTTTCAACTTTGTATATTTCAAAAGTATGATTCTTCTCTTTTGAGAAAGATTGAATTTCTAATTTAAATAACATAAGGAAATTTACTCAAATTAGAAATTCCGAAAAAAAGAACTTCCAAGTCATATACCAAGGCTACCCAATCTGCCAAATCAACTTCACAAAAGGAGCAACTTTCCTGATTCCATATCTTCAAAATGAATCAACAGTTTCAATACAGAGTTCAAGAGAAAACCCTATAAACTATTTATCTTGTTTTTGTCTAACAAACTTGCCATAAATATCAACGTAAACACAAGAACATAACAGACATCATCAATTCTTCGGAGGAAATGTCCATATGTCCTACTAAAGTATATTTTTTTCCCATTGAATATAATATGTGAATTAGATTCTTAGCCAAATTATTAATTTTAGATGAGTTTTCTCAAAATTGAAAAAATTGGAAACCTCCATTTTCAAAATTCTTCCATTTACTGTTAAAAAAAATCCCGTTTACGGACATCGTAGTTAATTATAGCTTCCTTTTTTTTTTTTTTTTTTAACTGGGAAAAGTAAATAGTAGTGTTTTATATATTCGCTCAATGAATAATTTATTTAATAATAAGTCTTATGTTTAATAAATAAGTTATTTATTGAGTAAATAAATTATTTTTAAGTAAACATGCTGTCGACTTTAAGGGTTTCATCAATATATATATATATATATATGTATATTCCTTACTTCTTTTAATTTCTATAAATATGTTATTTATCTCCAAGAAAGAAACATGTATATTGTCAATCCACACTTAATTTCAAATGATTTATTATCTAATTCGTACATAATCATATATAGTTAATATGGTTGTCTTACAATTTTCGTTAAACTCTAAATTTCAATTAGATTGGTGTGATAATTGTTAGATTTAAGTTATCTATTACCTAAAATCTCGACAAATTATTATTTGAATTAGATGTTCTTAAAAACCACATAAGTAATCATGACTTGCTAAACCATGCACACACACACACATATAAAGTCTTGTGTCTCATATCCTTTGTGGAATGATACCTGTCATATATTTATGGCTAATAACGTGCAATACGAAGATTATTTATATGTAAATTTTCTCTTAATATATATGTTTGTTTCATTAAGAACTTCAAAAACACATAGAGTTATATAAAATTACATAAACTCGATTAGTATGTAGTTATATACATATAAATGAAAAGCTATATTTGTTAGTCGTCGGAGAGGATATCACCATACCTATATACACACACAATTGACTTACTAGTGGCTAATTAAATTTGTGATGAAATTAATGAGACATGGACAATTGAAGAGTCCCATATATACACACACAATTCACCAAGTTGAACCACACTGAAACTCTTCTATCACAAGGGGCTCCATATATGCATATACATACATATATATATATATATATGCGTGTGTGTGTGGTGTATATATAATTCCCATATCGATCGCCTTCTAAGAAAAACTAAAGAGCACTCTGTGAAATCAATGCTAAAAATGACATTTTAGTTTAACTTAGAAGGGGGAGGTGTATGCCAGTGGAAATATAGCTCTAACAATTGCGTTCACATTTAATTTTGATAACATCGCTACCTAGCTTTAACTGCTTTTAATGTCCAAGAAGCTTTTCGTACTTCCTATGCATCAGTATCTTAGTACACATAGTATACGTTACACCAATCCATATTTGTCACGTATGTGTGCCTGCACACACACACACACACATATATATATATATATATATATATGTAATGCATGTTTTTATCATTTATAACAGTAACATAGAGCAATTCTCTTGAATTAAAGTTTTCTTGTGTGCAATTAGTACATGACACGTGCGTGTGCACATGTGCGGCGTTGAATTGTTTGATTTTTTTTTTTTATTTGAGGGCAGGGAATTAAAATCACAACCTCAATTTTGAAGTGTGTGAAATTATCTATGGACTGAACCTATAACTAAAGAGTTTAAATTAATAATAATAATAACAATAACGTTTATAGCTACTTAGGAATTGTGTACGAGTTGTCATTTAGGAATATTAGGAGAGTCTTAAATGACAAAACTTTGCATAAAATTTTCCATTTCATATTTGAGAAACGCATTGCCTAGTTAAGCCTATTGAATGTTCAACATATTAATTTGAGATACTATTTTTAAAGCAAATCAAGTTTCTATCGAACCTCATATAATTCTTTTTGAAGAAAAAGACTCCATTAAATTACCACAAAAAAAAAGGAATAAAAAAGCCGAGTTTGGAGCCAAATTCAATGCAACTACTACTATAGGAAAGATTGCTATTGATCAGATGCTTGGTAATCTTTTACTAACAAGAGCAATAAAGAAAAATAGACTCTGTAAAGTTTATAATGATTTACTAAATTTTAATGTAAGAATTGCGTCCACTTTCAATAGCGAAAGGTTTTTATTGTAATTAAAAAATAATAATAAGAGAATCATACACTTTATGCCTCTGGAACATTCTCAGAATTGATATCCCCCATTAATATACATATAATAATTAGGTCACTCGAAATACATCTGCAAAAGATACAATAATATACTTGCACTAAAAAATTTGAGATTATAGTTAGACCGTTACATTCATGTGTAGAAACAATCCCAGCAACTGCCTAATAAAAAATGAACCAAAAGTTTGAAAAATGAATTAAAAAAAAAAAGAGGCAGAAAAAGAAAAAGGTGATAGAATAAAAATCTGATACAATATACATTCTTTATTAGTAAGCTTGTCATATGGATGTAACACAAATTTGCCATATTTACACATTATATTATATTTTCCTTTACCTTTTTTTTTTCTTTTTCTTTTTCTCAAGTGATGTTAATTAATAGCTCCACATTATAAGCTATGGTGCAAAAGAAATGTATAAAATTAAAACGAGTAGTTATGTAATTATGTGATATATAAAAATGTACCATGCGATGATATATATATATATATATTTATATTTATATATGTTTCTTGAAAATGTCACCAATTTATTCAGTAACAATGAACTTTTGTAGATCGGTCTTTCGCGAGTGCATTATAATATTATTCTTTTTGTTATCTTCTTTAGGCTTTTTTTTTTTTTTTTTGGCTGTCATCTTAACACCAAAGCAAGCAACTTTGCTTCCTCAATTTTAGCGCATACAAAGGTTGCAGGGATCATGTGCAAGTCATCTTGTTCCAATCTTGACCGTCAATTATGGAATTGAAAGTTATTTAATTATTAACCGGTGTTTGATGATCTGATTTCATATATTTAATTATAAGAAAACAAGAATGATTTTTCTCATTGTTTTAACTCAATATATATATATATATATATTTACTTTTAAAATTTTTTATATATATTTACTTTTAAAATTTTTAATAAATATATGGTACATTTTTTTGCTTCACATCTACGGTAGTGGCACAACCTCAACTCCTAAAATTAATTTATGATGGACATACATTTCATTTTTCAACAATTAAATGATTAAAAAAATATGGATTTTTGAAAAAAAAAAAATCTCTTCCCATTGATAAAAGCTGAAAAAAAAATTAATAACGATCGTATATCATATTTAAGTCTTATCGAACGGTTTAATTTGAACAAAGATCATTTTTTTAGTCGCATCAATAAGTCTACTTAGCAAGTATATCATTGACAGAATTTTTATTTTTGTTTTTTGTCAGTAGAAAAAGAGAAGTAAAAGCTGTAATTTCTTAGTAAGTATTTAGAATCAAAGAGTTTTTAAGATCAAAATGATCTCTAAAATATTCTGATAAGTACTAAAAATGTTAAATAAAGTTTATAATATCTAATTTAAGTTTTATTACAAGTTTTAAAGTCTACTCAGAAGAGTTTTTGTCAGAAACCAAATTTTTTGATTTTGAAGTAAGCACTTCGAGAGACTGAAAGCTTTTCTGACATATCATTCAAGTACTTTTAGAAGCTATTTTTAAACCTGAGAAGTCAAAAGTAACTTCTAGAAAGTTATGACAAACCAGCTTCATATAAATGTTACTTAAGAAGCTGGTTTTGTTTACTTTAAGGTAGGTTGGAACACTTCCCTGGTAATTAAGATATCTCGTGTTGTGGACTTGTTTGTAAGTCCCCATTTTCAGCTCGCCCAACCCACCTTAGCGAAGGAAATAAAATGTGGGGAAATAGGAAAGAACAAAGAAGGAAAAGAGTTTTTTTTTTTTTCCCCTTCAGAAAGGAGGAGAAAAAGAGTTTTTAGTACTCATCAATGGTTAGTTATATATTAAATAAATACATCTATCAATTAAAAAAAATTAGAATTTTATAAGAAGGTATGAAAAATATATGACTAACATGATTGTGTTTATAATTATTAAATCTATCAGCATTTGTCAGTTTTATTTTGTTTTAATATGATTTTGATTATATTTAACATTAGAAAATATACACTACAGGTAAGAAAATCCTTCCAACTATTAAAAGCACTTAAAAAAAGAGAAAATTTTAACTGTAGGAAATGTCATTTTTCACTTGGGGCTAGCTTAGTTGGGTTTGTAAGTGTGTAATCTGAGGTTCAAATTATGGACTTTTCATTTCTTAATAGCAGTAAAATTATATTAGAAAGGTCCCTTTTCACTTCTGCTTAAAACTATGTTTCAATTGTTAGATTAATTTTTTAACGATATGATTAATGAGAATTAATTACATTTCGTCACACAAAACTATTCATAGTTATAAATCAAACTGTCAAAATTTATTTCTACCGCCAAATACATGTTCCCATCATAGATAATCCCAAAGAACTAATCTTATAATTTTTTAAATTTGAGGATAAATGATTTGAACCTTACACCTTTTAGTAGGGTCATTAGTTCAATTATCGTTAAATTATTTCTCCAATAAAAAAAACTAATCTTATTTTAGAAAAATCGTTGGCTGAGATTTATAATTTATTTTTCTTAAGAAATTCATTATTGACTGATTAGTTTTTTTGATAAATATTATTGACTGATTAGTTATTGATCAAAATATATGGTTAATATCTGTACTTAAGTTTGAAACTGTACTTATAATATACGTATTTGGGAGACCAAAAATCAGAATCTATTATGTATGTGTGTGTGTGTGTGTATACATGTATATATAAGATTAAAGAACGTGGAAAACACAGTTATTTACCCCAAAAAAAAAAAAAAAAAAAAAAAAAGAACGTGGAAAGCACAGGTATCCAGTAGCTGCCAAATGCTTAATAAATTTAATAATAAGATGGGATTCCCAATTAATTTCCTTGGATTATAAGGGTCAACTTTGTAATTAAAAATTGCACGTGTGACTGATCAGTACAACTCACCAAAAAGCATTATATAAATCCTAATGCAAGTCTGAACTTGAAGCCTCATTTTTCTATGCATTTTGATAAATGTCACCTTGCTGTGACCCTGTATAATTAATTTCCCGATAATGCAACAACATTAAACACTTTCCCTCAATGGTTATTTTCAATGAAAAAAATTAATTCTTAATAATATCATATTTGGGCTTTCAAATCATAAGAAAAATGTTAGAACATATATATCAGTTGATAATTTATTATGACGGTTTATAAATCGTTTATCTTCCGTTGCATGTATCATTGAATTGTAATTGAATAACATAATATTATTTTTTAATTATAATATTTTAAGACTAATACTTCAGTCTTTTATAAAGAACCGATTCTATATATAACATGTAAAAATACATAATAATATTGTATGTAACATTGACGTTAAAAAAGAGAAAATTACTTAAATAATCATATTTTTTTTTATCTATTGATCAACATGACACAAATTCTAGATAAGTTTAATTTAATTTTGTGTCATATTGATCTAGTATTAATTTTTTGTGTCATGTTTGTACAATGATATTTAAATGTGTACCATTTAGATGTTTTTTCCTTTTAAAAATATAATAATAAGGAATTAATTACTTAGTATGGTAGGCCAACTACATCATTTGCAAGTCTTTGTTACGTAAAACAAATATAATTAAAACTTCATACTTTATGTTAGAGTGCAACACTGATATTCCGTGACCCAAGGTAAACTAACCCTAATTAATATTTAATATTATTTTTGTTATTAAGAAACCTCTTTGGAAAACAAAACAAACTAGCGAAAGTTACTGCTGACGGTAAGGATTCTAGCAAAAATTAAACGACGGAAAAGTGGAAAACACATAATGCACATGTGTGATAGGCAAAAGTTATGATACGGACTACTATTATTTTAGATTTTAGATGTTGAATTAACTTTTTAATGATTTAATAAATAATTATATATGTTAAAATGTTATAATATAATAAATAAATATTATCTTTTAATTATATATCAAATTATTAAAAAATAATAATTTTTATTAATAAAATAAAAGCACAGTTCTTACTGTTCGTTTTTTTTTTTTTCATATTTTATATTTGCAAACACGTGTTCCAGAAGGTTACACATAATGGGACCATTGATGTTAGTAGGATATCAAATCACTCTTTTTAAAAGGACTATCAAATTCCAACCACGTAAAATAATATTCAATACAGATGCAAAAACAATTATGAAGCATAAACACTAAAATTAAAAAAAAAAAAAGAAAAAATCCTAGTTTTTTCTTGTTATAATTTATTAAAAAAAAAAACCTTGGTTAGAAGATAAAGATGGGTAATTAAAAGAAGTGGGGTCCTCAAAGTTTGCTTTGCCCTTTACATCCTCCAGCTATGTCATGGGGTCACGAAGGTTTGACTTTAGTAATTGTCTATCAAATTATTCTTCGTTGGTGGTAAAGCTAGTTAATCCAGTGTGCAGTGACAAACAAAAGATGGGAATTTTTGGGCTTAGGAATTTTCTTTCTGTATTATCATATTAATTAAATTTGATGGAAGATTTTCCTCCCAAAATGAGAGTTCATCAGCCACTTTTTTCTTAGTTGTCAATGATTAATTTTGGGTTTTAAAGAGAGGAAAGGGACAAAAAGTAATTACCACACAGCCTTAAGAAAGAGTTATGAGCTTGATTTGAGCTAGTAGCACTTGCACGGAACCCCTTTTTTTTATTTTTTATTTTTAAATTCTTTTAAATAATAGCTTATTTAAAAGTAAAATAATTGTTTTACTTTTGTATTTCTCCTTTTATTTTTCTTGTCGTTTTCCTAATTTTTACCCTTGCTATTTGACTGCCATTGTTGCACTTATGGACTATCACATCTTGTTGTGGCAAAACGGTAGATAGAAATGAAACCCAACATGCTTTAAGCTTTCTTTTGGCATATCTTGTTGGAGGCAAAGGTAATTCATATTTGACTTATTAAGGCTTTCCATTCCCTATCGTCCTCAAAAGTTCGTGCAATTTGTTTGGGATTTAGCTGAATTTGTTATCTCTTTGTACGACCTTAATATACTTCACCAAACTAATTGACAAACATGTTTTCTCTATCCCTCTTTGGAATAAGATTGTATATTTAGCTCAAATCTTGATAATCCAATAAGGCATAAAAACGGCCTTCTCTGTTATTATAAGTGTTGTTCAATGACTGAAAAATATAATATATGAATATCTCAAGTATATTAGTTCGACCACTCTCTTCGCTACGGATAGAACACGTTATGCAATATTTTTGTTCCAAATCATGACTCTACTCCTACCAACTTTTTTTTTTTTTCCCCCTTTCTTTCCCCCCGTTTTAAATAATTGATTGAACTAAGAATTTGTTAAGAGCAGATGAATTTCTGCCACACAAGCTGTCTCTTAAAAAGTGTTATTAAACCCTTCGATCAAGTATAATTTAAATTTTTTAAAATTATTCTTATAAAGTTATAATTTGTTGGGTTCTCAATCTTGAATTCAACAAACATATGGGCGCCCCAAGGAGATCCTAAATATAACAAGCAAAATCTTAATTACCCCATCACATCCCCCTATTATTTCTGGAGGTCAAAATACAATATTTGATACACGACCAACCCTTATATATTTCTTAATTCCCTTATAAACCCTTTTTTTTTTTAAATATATTTTATAAGTAAAAAAAAAAATCATTAAAAATATATATATACAAATTGTCAGAGAGAAAGGACCCTGCAAATATATGGTGGTTGAAGAGCAACTGTCATTGGGAATAAGCTTCCCTAACAGACAAGCACAAAAGAGTGACCTGTATGAACAAGAATCTAAATCCATCTTCTCAACCCCTATAACACAAGAATCCTTGACAACAACCTTTACTTTTTGTTTGCCCTGCTTTCTAGTATTGCTTCATCTGCATCCATACAATTTCATCATTTTTTTTTTCCCCCAAATTTAATGTTTGTTTTCTTACTTTTTTTTTATTTAAAAAAAAAAAAAAAAAGAAGAAGAAGAAGAAGAAGAAATTTTATGTGCATGTATCACTATCATATATGATCCAAACTTTAAGATTGATACACACGGACAAAACCATCATCATTTATAATTTTATCAATGAAGGAGGTTTTTGTATAGTGAGGTTAAAGTGATATATCTGGTAAAGTTTTTACCAAATTGTTTTGTTTTCGTTTGTTTGTTTGTTTGTTTGTTTGTTATTTTTATTTATGTATTTATTTTTTCCAACAATGTAAAATCTTTATCAGAAGTTACACAGATCTGCATTGTGAAAATTTTCAAAGATGAATTGGACCACTTTGACCCACTTACTTTCAAGTTTCAACCTTGAGTGAACCAGCCTTGTTCGGATTGGATGATGGATCTTATCTTGCATTCTTGTGAGGAATGAAAATGTTGGTTTTAGAGTAACTAATAAGATTAGTTTCTGAATCTCTTCCAATCAATAACATTCATCAACGTTAAAGTCAAAACAACCTACGTGAGGAGCAGCACTATTCTCGTTACGCCCGATAAAAATATAATCAATTATTTTGGTCATTAATTTTTTTTTTATTAATTTGAGATGATCAGTTACCTATGTTGTTAATTTTTTTTTGTAATATTTTGTCAAATGACAAATGTCAAATTCATGGAAAATGGATTTCTTTGTGGAAGGACAATAGGCATGGGATAACCAGAGTGATATATATATATATATATATATGTATGTATTATAATACATACACACACAAAGCCAGAGGGATAATTTTCCACGGTTGCCCAATATGCGCGGTTGCCCAATATGCAGTTTTATTAGATTCTCTTTCTCCGGAGTCAAACTAAAAACAGAAATGACCAAATGCAACCCATGAATTAACAAAGTTTTAAGAATGTCTTGGAAATTGAACCTCAATTTCCCCCAAATTATTTAAATATCTCCATAGCTCGGGCTCAAGAACATGAAAACAAAGCTTCATTAATGGCTTTAAATTACACTTTTTTTTACACACAGTAGATAGATAAATAGATGGATACAAACTAACAAGAAAGAACCACCTTGGGGAATTAAAAAGAAGTTTACCCTTTTGTGATTCAATCCCTAACACATTATTCCCAAAAAAAAAAAAAAAAAAAAAGTGAAATTTAACATCCAAACTGCAAAATTTAACGACTTTGTGTGGGTCAAAAGCAAAACACTACACTAGTTGCTAGTGCTACTAAAACAAACTTGAGAACCAAGAAAAGTATTTAGATTTCTGCCCCCTTAAAAAAGGAAAAAATTGAAAAAGGGCTCACATTAAAAATTGTAAAAAGAAGAAGAAGAAGAAGAAGAAGAAGAAGAAGAAAAAGAAAAAGAAGAAAGAGAAAAGAGAAAAGATCACACAAACTAGCCAAGGCTTTTTTTTTTAGTAATAATTTTTAGTATATTAATGTTGCCACAAAAAAGTCTCAAAAGCAGAGGGAATGGCACAATCTGGCTCTGACAATGGCATTTGAATGTGAAAGTAGTCCTCAAAGCCCTGATAAAGCCACCCAAAATCCACCGAGTCGACAAACACGAGCTCACTCCCCGACTCGGGCGAGTCGAAACTCGTCCCTAAACTCGGCAGCTCCAATATCTCCCCCAGCTCCTCCGGCGACGACGACACGTCGTATCTCGACGACGACGACGACGAGGCAATCTGCGACGACGAAGACGACGACGACGAAGAAGACGGTGTCGTTGGGGTGGTGATCGGAGTCGGAATCGGAATTGGAAGATCCATGGAGGCGGCCTTGGCGGCGGCGGCCTGGACGTCGCGGGGGGAGGCGGATTCGGGTCGGGGCAGGGACCCGGCGAGTTCGGGGAAGTTGAGGATAGCGGAGGTTCCTTTGATGGTCAGCGCCGCCACGTCGTGAGCACGCGCCGCCATCTCCGGGGTCGAGAAGGTTCCGAGCCAGATCCGGTTCTTCTTCCGAGGCTCGCGGATTTCGGACACCCACTTGCCCCACGTCCGCATTCGGACCCCCCGGTAAACCGGGTGCTTACTGTTGTTGTTGTTATTGTTGTCGTTACTACTACTACCAGTGCCACTGTTACTGTTGTTCTCTCTGGTTCTCTTGACCCGTTTCTGATCCGGGTCGGGACTTTTCGCCTTCTTCTTGGCCACTTTGCTTGCCGACGACGACGCCGTTTTGGCGCTGGACGAGGATGAGTTCGCGCTCGACTCGGGCTCCGAGTAAAGCGGCGACTCAGTTGGCAACATTTGCTCTCTCTCTCTATATATATATATATTTTTGTATATGTATGAGTTGAGAGTGTTCAAAGAATATGGTTTTTTTTTTTTTTAGTTGTTGTCGTTGGTGTTGAGACCTGCGAAGAAGAAAGGAGCTAATTAACGTCGAAGGGAAAGCAAATGAGAATATGAGTACAGAGAGAGGGAGAGATATTGATATAGAGAGAGAGAGTTTAGAGAGAGAGGGGGGGGGGGTGAGGTGGCTTTTTATGTGTGTTTGCAGAGGGAGAGAGAGAGAAGGCGGAGGACAAAATATATACGGGAAGCGTGGGACTACCGTGTTGAGTGCCCCCCTCTCCCCCCTCTCTCTCCAACGACTAGGGTAAAGACTATAAACCTCTCTTTTTTTTATTTTATTTATTTTTATGAATGCCTATAAGCCTATAGGCCTACTAGCCTTATCTTCTTTTTGTATGTGAGTTTCTACGTCGACTGATCTATTAAAACATTTTTTTTAATCTAAACACGATTCAGCTTCGCCTTTATCATAGGATCAACAGAGTTCGTTTGGTTGAAGTTGAAACTGAAATTGAAATGGTTAATTTATGCAAAATCAGATTATCATTATTTTTTTAAGACTATGAGTCTGTTTGATGAATGAGTTTGAATTGAGTTTTTAAAATTGAAATAGTAAATTTTGTTGACTTTTTGAGAAAAATGACAAACTTTTGAGGAAAAAGACAAAACTTGAGCTTGGTTTCCAAACAAGCTCTATATTTAGTAAGAGGGACGAAGATAGTTGGAAGCAATATGAAGGACAAAGAGAATTATAAGAATCCCTCGTGTTGATTGGTAAAAATAAAAGAGAGTTAAAATGATAGACGATAGATTTTTAGTTAATTATTATATTGTCGATTTAAAATTTCTCTTTTTTTTAATAAAAAAGTTAAAAGATAAAATTATCTTTTTAATTTAAAAGAGGAATGATAATCATTCAATTAATAGAAGAATACATTATAACGGGTCGAAGAAAAGAGATTCTCCCTCAGTCTCTTCTCTCTCCTCTCAATTCGCCCAACAATGGAAGTGGACTCTTTCCCACCTCCCTCCAAACCAGCACACCCTTACAGTACTAGTATTCGATATTTCTTATACAAACACGAGTATAATGCTACAAATGGCTTTTTTTTCTTTTTATTATGAATGTACATATAGATGTATAGAGAGAGAGAGAGAGAGAGAGAGAGATTGGGTGAGGCAAAGTTAAGTGAATGCCAATGGAGGCGTCTGGTACGGAGTCCTGCTCTTTGATCACTGTATCGTGTCACTCAAATCACAGCTGGCACAGCAAAGCAAAGCAAAGCAAAACCAGGTCAACACAAAATCAAACTTGTTGTCTTGTGACAAATAAGGATTTCCATAGCACTAGAATCGGCTACAGTATTGATCCCTAATAAAGTTTTTAAATTAAAGTTGATTGAATCTTTAAAAATTAATTAAAATTTTTATTAATATTAAAAAAATTTAATTAAAAAAAAGATATAATTTAGTTGAAATTAAATTAAAATATCAAATAAAAGTTAAGTTTCTCTCTATTTGTAACGGTGACATAACAGTAAGAAAATATTCATTATCCATCGTGAGAATATAATTGTATCACTCTAATTACACGTGAAGTTGGATTGGGTTATGTGATTTGAACTCTTTAAATATTAGGCGAGAAAACATGAATCATGTCCTTTTTTCTATTTCACGTGTGATATCAGTAGATTTTTATAATGATGTTATTGGTTTAGAGGTGCTCTGAAGCCCCCTATTATTTACTTCACTGCCTACAATTGAAAGTTTTTTTTTTTTTTTTTTTTTGTCCCGACCTTTTGCACCATTTATAACACTCTATAGGTGTTCACCAAACCACCTAAGAAAAGTAGAGTTAAGAAAGCCCCTCTTCCAAACATGAATGACATACATATGAACCCCCCACACAGCCGCACGTACGCTGCCTCAGGTTCATATAACCACGTTTCCCTTGTTGGAAATTTTGTGCTCAAGAGGCAGTTCCTCTTCTGTTATTATATTTTTACTACTTTTTATTTTTATTTTTTTTTACCGGTTTTCATGAGCAGGCCTTTTCTTTTCCTTTCTTTTCTTTTTAAATCCCTTTTAACTATTGCAGTTTGTATTAGGACAGTTATTATTATTATTATTATTTTTTCTGCAGAGTTTCTAATGTTTATATAGATCTGGGTTCATTTGAAAAATGCTAAATATATAAACGTGTTAGGACTATTGTGCGTTGTCATTGTTGGACTAAATTGATCTCTGAGTTGTGTGTACTTTTTATGTACATTTTTCCAGAATTTGGGGGTTTAAAATGTAGGGTTTTTTTGTTGGTCATGATAAGGAGAATCTTTGTTACGAGGACAATGTCTGCTTTATGCTGGTTTTGGGTTATAACATGATCACAAGATTGAGAAAAGCATTACCCATTTCATTTGTTGTTAATTTTGTATATATTTTTTCGTTTTCTTGTGATTTGTATTAAATTTGACGATTAGAAATATGTAGTATCATAAAGTTGTCTTTTTATATGCTTCCAACTAACTTAAAAAAAATTGTTAAAAAAGGGGTAAATAATTAATAGATACCTTGGGTTCATTGCTGATGTCACGGGACTTTATTGATTTGGTCCCAGATTGATAAAAAAGCTAAAATTTAGGTTTCATCAGTTGTCCAATCACAAGGGTAATATAATATAATATAATAAACATTTTTAATGAAAGCTTAATCGACACTGTCAAAAGAAAAAAAAAAATTTATTGACTAGAAGTTTCCAATAGTATGGATATTCTATTTGTTTACATGTCCAAGTTTTTGTTTTTGTTTTATTCCTGTTTTACCACTCTAAAAAAGCTATAGTAATAGTCTGTTCTTATTAGTTAACACATAAAAAATAAAATATATATATATATATATATGACACAATAATCAGACAAATTACGCCTTTACTGCATGTGATTTGAACTATATTGAATTAATATGTATTGGAGTACACAGAACAGATATCATTTTCAAGTCACATTATTTAACTAATCATATGATTTTCATTTGATTTTTTTTTCCCTACATATGGTAGTTTTTAATAATCTGGGGATTCTTCAATAATGCGGTTTTTTTTTAATATAAAAAAGAATTAATAATAACAACAGCAATAAATGAATAAAATAAATATACATAAATATAAAATATGTGATAATTTGATTGGAGGTATATATTAATTAAAAAAAATATTTATGACTGAATTGTCATAAAGGAAGGATAGTGCATGAATCAGCAGGTCCAACAAATACAGTTGGTGCTAGTTCAAATTGCGTTCTCAAGAACATTATTGATCTGTCCTTTATGTACTAAATTATGGACCATTGAATTTAATCACAGAGTCAATCGAGTCAAGTTTACTTGATTTTGATATCAAAGTTTCTCTACCCTTACATGCATTGTTATCACCTATAATGACTAACTTACGTTCATTCTCACCTTATCTTTAAACTTCTACTTTTGTTTTTTAAATTTTAGATTAGTACAACTTAATCATTTTTGTAGAATTCTTTACTCTTTACTTTTTTTTTTTCTTTTACCGAAATTCTAGTAAAAGGTTAAGCGTAGTTGGTAACCTTTTTATTTTTTATTTTTTATTTTTATTTTGCTTCTAAACCTATGTACAAACACACACATTATATATAAATATTTTATGTATATACATGTGTTTTTTTTTAATATATAAAAAATTATAAGGGTGGATGTTAGAATATCCAAATAATTTGGAAAGATAAACAACCCCCCGTGTAATATATGATCTCTTACGAAAGGAATGCCCATATACCTCGATCATTGCGGTAGTGAGGAGGAACCCAAGTATATACGAGGAGAACGAGCATCCTACCAACCTATCTTAAGGACGTTGGTGTATAAACATGTGCTTTATTATCCTACAAATAGCCCCTAAAAAATTGGAAAATTAATTGATTATGCCCTTAAAAATTTTCTTGTCGTTATTATTAGCCACTAACAAAAATTCTTGATTGTGTTTTTGAGATTATACAGGATTAATTCAAATTCAACAGGTAAAATGAGAGTTTCCAAATTTAAGTTGTAAAAAGAAATGATCCTAAAATTTAAGAAAGACATGTGAGATTTTCTTTTCTTTTCTTTCTTTTTTTAAATGTTAGAGGTACATCCGCCATTTTCATCTCATTATGGATTTTGATCTTAAAAAAATATTTATATATATTGTGTATTGTAGTAATATGAAGTAAGTGCTAATTCACCAAGTTAACTTAGAGAGAAATGAGGTAGTTATTAGAATAAAGAGGGTAAATATAGAGTTAAAACCAACTGAAATAATTTATACAGATGGAGAATATTCATATTAATACGAATTAAATAAAAGACATTCTTACTAGCCAGTACAAAATAGCTTTCTTTTCTTTTTTTTTTTTACGTAGTGTTTTTTTTTTTTAATCTTTTTGTGAAGTACAGACAGGGTAATTTAAAGGCTTATCCAAGGGCCCCATATATTCTTCCTGAATTTTTCCGCATCACTCCAAATTCATGCTTGTACAAAAACAAAATTTATACATGTCATGAAAATGGTATTAAATGGTTTATTAAGACAAGGGCCCTAGGCCGGAATCCTTGTCAAAAAGGAGAGGGTCCAAGACTCGATGAAATTATACAAATTACAATATGTATATATACATATTATATATATATATATCTATATATGAGTGTCATATATACTTTCCCCCTTGCATCAAATACTATTTACCCAAGTATGCATTTATTTATTTATTTAAATGTGACTCTATTTCTAAGGAAAATTCTCACTAAAAAGTTGAAATGTACCAAATGTGTGTGAGCTGTCAAAACAGGCTTTTATTGGATTTAAATTGTTTCCCAGTTTCTACAATTGGAATATAGCTGTGTTTTTGGGTCCTTAGGATTGGATATCATGAGTTAATTCCTTGCCTGCACATCTCTGTATAATTTCTGGTCCTAATGTTTTGTGGTTAAATTCATCAAGTAAAATGATATGTACCACCAAAAAAAAATTTACATATGTATCATGAAACTTAAATAACATAACTTGTTAAGGTTAAAAAAAAAAAAACAAAAAAACAAAAAAGTCGTTTTAGTTTTATTAAATTTATGATAATAATGATCGTGGTCATAACTAATAAATTAAAAGTCAATCAACCATTAGAAAATAAACCAAAGAAAACATGCGTGTATGTTCATGGATGTAAATAAGTGATTATATAATTATGTGAACCGTTATACATATAATTAATAGTAATTTCAAACTTAACTTTATCATTAGAAATAAAACTTTGAATCCTCTCCCTTCAAAAAAAAAAAAAAAATCAATATGCAAACTGAATATCATTGTCTTGATGCCATGAATAAATGAATTAATAATTAAGGTCTCATACATTAAAAATTTTAGACTCCGTTTGGTCACATGTCCATTTTTAAAAAAGAAAATTTTCTTATTTGAAATGAGAAATCATTTCTATTTAAGAATAGATAGTGTTTGGATATGTAAAAATTTTCTTTTTAAAAATAATAAGTTATTTGGAATAAGAAGAGATGGTGTATAGTAAGAAGATTTAAAAAAAAATTCTTTTTTTTTTCCAAAATATTATTGGACAAAATAAGTTTAAAAATGAGATAGTTTTCTTTTTTTTTTTTTAAATGAGAGAATGATGAAAAAAATTAAGAAAAAACATTTTTTGTAAAAATTTCCTAATTTATGAAATCGGGCATGTGATCGAAACAAAGGGTTAATTGATCTAGAAAGAATAATATAGAAAAAATGACATGCATATAATTTTTGGCTCGTCCGTAATCCTTCAAGTAAACAATAAAGTCAAAGAAAAAGAAAGATTAAAAAAAAAAAAAAGCATGTTTACATATTCAGAGTCCGTACAATTGTACTTCTGAGCGACATGGGTTAAATGAGGAACTGCATTGTCTGCTTTCTTTCCACTATCAAGCTGCCAAGCTCTTTCAATTATAGATTTCAACTTCAATAAGGCCAGTTCTCTGTCTAATATATACACACACATACAAAGATATATATATATATAACACACACACACGCAGGAGTTCTCCGGTCCAATCAATTGGAGAATGTTCAGTACCAATTTTTATATACAAATAATAGTTGATTTTAATATAATAAGTTCAGTGATACATATCATATATACAAAATTTTAAATAAAAAAAATTACATATAAAGTAACTAATTATTACATTATTCAAAATATGATATTATAATTACCGCTTATATCTGGTTGCCGGATAGTAAAGCATTCGTATACATAAAGACACAACATATATATCTCTCTCTCCCTTTTCTTTTAGGTGAAAAGTTAAGTGGCTTGTATGGATGAACTTTAGGTAATGGTTATGAGGGGCTTTATTGCTTTTGTTTTCCTTTTCGGCTGTTAATTTACTAATTTGGAAGCTAAATTTATTAAGTGTTAAGTAGGAAAGTTAATGGCATTATTAATTGCTCTAGTGGTTATAGTCTGCTGCGATGGTAATTAGTTAATAGCTCCAAGATGTGGAACCACTCTCTCAGTACCCAAAAATAAAAAAGAGTTGTCCCTTCTTCACCTTTAAACTCATGAATTTAAGTCCCATATTTATGTTACGGAGAATACAGTTTCATATTTATGGTTGTGTACAGTTTCCCCACGTTGAAATTATTACAAGTCTGTTAATAACAGTTCTACATTAACTAGTACGTATATTTAATAGGTTAAATTTGTTAGGATAGAACCTCAAGATCATGGTCAACAAATGATACCAGAGATAGATTTTAGATATAGTCGCATACAATAAGATGAATCCAAAGAGATCTCGATGGACAAATCATAAGATGAAAACTCCATGATAAGGTGGAGCACTAACACAATGAAAATCTCGATAGAGCTGTGATTCTTCTTGGTTTGACTATTTGAGAGAGATCAAGGGATAGATATGAATGGAGGAGAGGGAATCATTATTTATTTATTTTTTTTTTTTTGTTGTCTTTCGTTCTTTCTTGAACTCGGGATGGGAAGATTGGAATTTAGGACCTTAACACCTCAAATGCAATGATGTCAATTTACTATGCAGCTGAACCTGCAACCATATTTAGGTTTCTAATTTCTATGGTCTACAACAAAATTACATTTTTGTTTTTTCGTTGACAATTAAAATGACATCGAATCATAATAAAGAACTTCCAAAAGCTCAAATCCGTACCAATCATAATCTCTAATAAACATAGCCAAATAATGTGAACCCATTTTGATGGATAAAATGATAAATTCCAAATGACATCAGATTCACAAAAAGATGATCAGCATTCAATCACATTTAAAAAAAAAATTGATTTATTTTGTTTTAGTGGAAACCCTCTTATTCCTTGTCGTTGAAGTTGATTGGAGGCCATCTTTTCATGTCAAAATAAGAAAGCCCATTGGAGTGAGTAATTGAAGATATTAATGCAGAAGGCGATTGCAGGACCCCCAACATTTTGATCTCTTTATTACTGTGGAGCCAACATATTTATACATGTATATATATATATATTTACTATATAATATATATTATATATATAAAGAAATTCTCTGGTTTTGACCACCAAATGCATAAATGCCATTTGAGCAATCTCATCCACATGCAATTCATGTGTCACCCATACTCAAAAGTTAATGGCTTCTATTAGTTCTAGAATTGGTCACTTTGATATATATATAAATATATTATATACACACATATATATATTTGTTATTTATCAAGTGTTCTTTCCGCATTTAATAAGAATACATGTATTATTACTTATAGATATTCATATCATACATTTATACATTTCCTGCTACCTAGGTTTTGGCAACCATGTTAAGTATGGCAGCAAATGATGGATCAATTTCTTCCATTATATATATATATATATGTATATATATACATATTCATGAATATTAAATTATGTCAAGAGAAGTATCTGGCTTAAATTTTCATGCTTCTGCAGATATATATTGAATGTTAGTGTCTTTTTAATTAATAATGATAACAATAATAATAATGTTAGTTAACTACCGAAATATTAAGCTGTATATAAAGTGCAGTAAAAGATTTCGTTTTCAATGTCACAAAAATGATTCTTTACTTCGAGAAGACATAATCATTTGACTGTGCCAGTGCAGTTACTTAATTAATAAGCTGATATATGGTAGACCAGAACTACCCTTACCAATTAGCTTTTCAGATAAATGAAATATATATATATATATATATATATATATGGATAGTTACTTCTGCTTTGAGTTTTCCCTTTCTCCTTCTTTGCTAGCAACTAATTTTATATCCTATTGGTTCCTGGATTTGCAACATGCAGTTTCATATCATCTCTCTGCCCTTTTTAATTCTTAGTTCTGAAGAGGCACATAAGAACTGTATTTTTACGCTATTCATAAATACTGCTGTTTATATTAATCTTTCAACGGTATGATCTATGAGTGTTTGTGTTAGAACAAAAACTATTTTAAGTCATAGATGAGATCTTTTAAGAAGTTAATTTAATAACTAAAATAATAGTATCTACTAGTAAAACAAAATCACAGTTTTACCATAAAGCTTTGTATATATATATATATATGTTATCATCATTTCTAAAATGAACAATAACATTCATGTATTCTTTATGAAAGGGAGCGAAAGTAGACGTGTTTTTTATCCTCTCAATTTGTCATTTTCAATAGTTTTTCTTTCAGGCGAATTTTGTAATACAATACAGTGGAATACTCTGATGACGTTGGTATATAGTATTAAACCGTTAGATTTTTATCAAGTCATGTCAATATATCATGTTTTTCTTAATTTAATATGATTATTGTTTGCAATGATCAAAACTTTATATTGTCAACATAGTTTTGTTTTTGTTTTTGTTTTTTTTTTCCTTACACATCCTATCAGAGAATTGTCTTTATCTTTTTGATATGAAAATTTAACAAATTTGAATGGTTTCTTCCCCTGCTCCTACAACTACAAGTTCAAAGGTGTGTCACGTGCCACATATTTGAAGTGTCTGGGGACACTGGGCCTACAGAATTTAATAGACTGGACTTGGAATCTTTACCACTTTAATGGGCTTTGAAAACTAGTAAGGTGTGGCCCTTCTTTCAATGACTTTAAACCCAATGACTTTAAACCCAATTTTTTAATTTTTTAAGTATCTAACTTATATGACATATTAATTACCATTTTTTTAGCTATAAGTGTCCAAAGTCATGGTAATTAAAAAATGACTACTTCCCATCACAAGAATTGGTACTTGAAAACTAATAAGGTGTGGCCCATATATGCTTCAATGATTGTACACCGATTTTAATCCCAACTGTTAATATAACTCATATGATATGCGAATTGTCAGTTGTTTGTCGATAGGCATCCAAAGTGATATCAATTAAAAAATTACAGCTCAACATCACATGAGTTGGTACTTGAAAATTAGTAAGGTGTGGCCCATAAATGCTTCAATGGCCATATACCGACTCTAATATTAAGTCTTAAATATCAGTTTATGCGACATACAAATTGTTATTCTTTTATTGGTAGGTGTCCAAAGTCATTAACTGTACGTGAATTGGTATTCAAAAGCCATTATCAGAATTAGTATTCCCGATACTACTCATTAACAAGTAGCGCAGTTTTAAGCAAGCATAAATCTCTGCACCAAAACTACTGATATTCCAAGCACTGTCCGGTTTACCATTCTCATGCCTAGTACATTCTTGGTGGGCCCTACCGTTAGGAAGCTAATAATAATAATATGTACTGCCACTTTTGATCTGATCAAATGGTGTACGAGGCTTCCAAAGAGGGGACCCATTTTTGGGGGGCTCCTTTAATGATGGAAGTGTATCTGGCCCATTAAACATAGCCACACAGATTACTTTGAGGTAGCTTCATTTTGTACCATGGATTATTAATACATTATTAAACAGCAGATTTAACACAAAGTGGTCCTAGAAAGTTTCAATTTGTGTCTGTACACAGCCTATCAAGGATAGCCCAGTCGTTAATTCCCAAAATGGGCCTTAATGGGCCCATGGCCCATCTTTCCTTGTGTGTGAAGTTGTAACTACTTTGCGGTCCTTGCTTCTGTGGCTTTCTACCCCTTTTGAGCTTTGAGGATGAGCAAGTAATTTTCTTATATATGGTATTAAAGCATGTTGCTTTGAGTTCACCAATCACTCTCTATTTTTCTTAGATGCACGAGATCCCGACACGTGCTACGTGCTTGATCCTTGATTTTCACGATTTGTTTGAAATTCCGAGATTGAGAAAAATAGGGATTCTTGCAAGGAGAACTTTTCAAAAACTGAAATCAGAATTTATATCTTAAAAAACAAAAATAACAGAGTCGGAGTAATGATATTAAAAACGGTTCACATTTTCCCTCTTACTCACTCTTGTTTTAGACTCAAGAGTACATGGGTGTTAGAATATACAACTCATGTTGGTCTATCTCTTAATAGCTTAAATTTTTTGAATGGATTGATAAACTAACAGTGAAAAATGAGGTTTAGTTTAATCTTGATAATTTAACTATTACGGCATGGCCTCGGTCCTTAGATTAAATTTTGTCAGGTGTTAATCATTTCAAGTTGGCTTTCCTTATGTTTGATTGATTGTGATTCTAGCTTTAATGGTCCAACGTTGCAATTGACTCGACCCATCCCATGCACTAGGGCATGCACTAGGGCCTACGACACTCTGATATTTCAAACACATCATTTCTTATATTGTGTGAGTCCTACAAAATTAGTATTTCATGGTTTTCTTTAGATTGAATTAATTTTCATGATCTGGTAAGTAAACAAGTGATCATTTATTTTTTCTACTTATAAGATTAGATTGAGATCTAATGCTTCACAATGTCATTTTAAGATCTCTCTCCAACCAATAAATTATATACAACATTAGGTTTACCGTGGCAGTAGTTAAACTAAGCCTGCTGGTGGACTCTAGTTTCATTAGTGATCTTTTTTTGTTTTTTGTTTTTTGTGAAATAATTACACAAAGAGTCTATTTTTATAACTTTATTTTAAAATATGTCATTTTTTTAATATTACGTAAATGTCCATTTTCAAAGAAACAAGTAGTTGTATTACTCATTTTGTCATTTTACCATATTTATCATAATTTTCCCTTAGTAGATTCTTTATTTCCTTTTTCTTATTTGTTCATCATTTTTTTATATTTATCTTAATAACTAGTTTTTTTGTTACAGTGATTAATTATTAGTATGATTTATATTTTTTTATAATCTTATCCCTTAAGTATGATACAGGTTTTTTAAAAACCTCAAAAAAAAAAAAAAAAAAACTATGATATAGGTTTGTTAGAAACTATTTTTTTTGTATGATTTATGTTCTTTAGGGTAATTGTTACATTATTATGTAATTTATTTTTTATATTATTATTGGTATTATTTTAATAAATAGTTTCTAATTTTTTTTTATAAAGAGATAGTTTATGAAGTTTAAATGTGATATGAAATTATTTATTTTTTATGGTAATTAGTAGAACATTATGATATACTTTTTTTAATGTGTTATGTTTTTTTCTTTACGATATTATTATATCATTATGATATTCTTATTTTATGATAATTAGTATATCATTATGATATCTTTTTTAGCTTTTAAAGTGTTTAATATTTTTTTACAATATCATTTTTAATATATTCATGGTAAATTTATCTTAATGATCAATTATTGATCATAATGAATATTTTTCATATCTCATATCTTTAATACATGTTACGATTCTTTTTTCTTTATAATAATCAAGTAAAATGATCTTTTTTTCATTTAATAAAAGATTTGATTAATCCGAAAGGTTTTAGATATCTTTTCTGTTATTTTTTTATCAATTATTTATTTATTTAATTTTAAATCTTAAAATAATCTTTATAAATATCAAGACATTCATATAAATAATTTTTTTTTAAAAATTATAGTCTTTAAATTAAATATTTATGTAAATAACTTTTTTTTTTTAATCGTCTCTCTAAAATTTAGACGATTTTAACATGTGATTTGTATGATTTTGTCTAAACAATTTTGCACCTCATTAACTACCCCGGTGCCAATTATATGCCAATTTTCATTAAAAAGAATATTAAAAACAAGTTGATAAAGTTATTTTAAAAAAAGATTACTAATATGATAGATTTTATAATTTTAGATGTCAAATCGTTAAGATTTTTAATGTAGATACTAATTTGTCGGACAAGAAAAAATGCAAAATTTACCTCTTATAGGATAAGATCCAAGATAACGAACGGATTAGAAAGGTGCACTAAATTAAAATGTTTTCTTGAATATGTGATTATACTTAAAATTAAAATAATAATTAAAAAAAAACCGGGCCGGATCGAGATTTTCCAGATCCGTCGGCCATGGGGACACCGACCATCGCCGTTCGCTGCCTCCGTCTCGAATCCGTACTCAGCCTCCCGTTGCCGTCGACGCCATCTGAAGATCGCCGGGCCTCGTGTCAACGGATGTTGGTCCGTCGTGGGTTTTTTTTTTTTTTAAATCTGGTTGTGAGATTACGGTTGTGTGTGGAACGATTCACATTCATTAGATGGTCTTTAACCTTTCTTGACCCTTCGATTTTAATCCGATGGTCAGAATTTTTTAATCCCATAGGATAAAATGAGGAAGTCTCATTGTATGACTCCCTAATTTGTCTAGTTCGTAGGGTGACAATGAAAATTACCAATCCAGGGGAAAAAAAAAAAAAAAAACTAAAAGGGAAATAGAAAAATTGGAAAGCCAATACTTGTGTTCTTTCAAATTCAGGCACAAAATTTCAAGCAAAAAAAAAAAATGAAAAAAATAATAATAACAATAATAACCTAAGTGGGGAAAATGAACATAATATCTCCGGCATCATATTTTGCAATCTAATTGTTTCTGTGGATTTTCATCATTGTCGGTCGTCGGAAATAGAATGGAAAAGACAGAGGCAGAAGCAGAGACAGAGAAGCAGCAGAACAACGTCGTCGCGAAGGGGCTGAGTTCTATGGTGAGCTCTCTCATGGAGGACTACGATTCCAAAGCAGAGGACGCTCTCAGAAGCCAACTCCACTTGTCTTCCTCTCTCGACCGTCTCACCCGCGGTAACATCCCCATCCCCCCCCCCCTTTTTTTTTCGGTTTGCAAATTTGGCCATAACCCATTTGCCCAAATATGATTATCTAATTATTAGATAATTAATTTGGTTGTTTTTCATTTGCCCAGATCTTGTTTTATCAAAATTTCCCAGAAAAAAAAAAAAAAAAACTGATTTTGAGAATTTTGGGCAGAATTGGATCTGCTGCTGGAAGATGCGCCGGCGCCGTTTATAATGCAGTACGCTGGGAAGATTTCGAGTGTAAGAAAGAGAGTTTCGTCGTTGAATTCGGTTCTCAAATCCATACACCAGAGACTTGATAACATGGACCACATGTTGTCTCAATCCATGCTTCATAGTGGTGGTATTTATATTTATTTCTTCCTAAACTTTTTTTTTTCTTTTTAATTTATGATTGGTTTTGATTATACAGCTACTTTGATTTGATGTTGTCAATTCCCTTTTGTGATCGACTTAATCTAACCGTGAGCATTTTACTAACACGGGATCGGAAGTTTTCACTGGCATTCGCTTGTGTTATGATTTCTTGATTCTAACATTCGTAATGGGATACATAAATCTTGTCACTAGTAGGCAAGGGATGTTTCTATGGTTCTTCCTGTTAATGAAGCTTGATAGTTGAGTGACAAGAGGCGAATTGGGGGTCACCACTTCCCTTCGTCTAGTCAACTCGATGATCTCGCGGAAACATGCTCCTAATTTCGGTGGGAAGAACATTTTCTCGTATCCTTATGAGTTGGACAATACTAGTTCTTTTTCTATGCTTGCGTTTTCGATATGAGCCGTCACGAGTTTTGATATTACCTGCATTGAGAGGTTTTTTTGGTTATGGTTCTAATGAAAGTGCTGCTTTAACTATTCTATGTATAGAGAGGAATTGCAGATGAAGATTTGTATGTTTTTTACGCTCTGATGATGAAGATTATATTTTGATATGTACATATACATTTCGTTGTTCTAGAGATTATCCGTGTCTTTTCTTGTACCTCTGTGTAAAAGTTCGTGTTTCTTAGAAAAGAAATCTGATGGTTACGAGCTTTTACTTTCATTACAAATGACAGTGACTGCTTCATGGAATGGTTCCAGCCAATAAATTCGTACGGTTTGATTCCTAAAATTGTGAAATGTTCATCCTAGATCATATTGTTGCTTTAATTTCTAGTTTGCTTTGTTTGTTGCTCTAAGGCTTAAGTTAACTGAAGACTTGCATAAATTCTGCAGATAAAGCAGCCCCAGAGTTTTCTGAACACCAATCTTCCGGAAAATAGAACTTTATATTCAAGTTCACGACTTCACGGAAGGAGTCGGAAACCTGTCAAGTTTTAATCCCATGTACATTACTATGTTTGAGGACCTAAATGTTACTCTCTACCTTCACAATTAGCTCTTGTTTTGAGCTAACAAGTTTCACCTGTAAAAGCCAACACTTCTATGCTGTCCGGGTTTTCATTTCCTCATCAACAGAGGAGACAAGTTATGACTAGCAAATTGCAGATGAAAACCTGCCCATGATTATGATTATTTCCATGATTTTGAAACTTAAGGAATTTTCATCCTTTGTAAAGAAAATCTTGTGTAGTACAACTCATTCTTGTACTCTGTCATCGAGCCTTGTTTGTTGTTAGCTTTAATCGGGGCCAAAGTATAACTCTTTGTTTCATATGGGGCAACATATAATTTATATATTATTATTGTAAATATTTTACTTACAAGTTATAAAATATATGTTAATAAATATATTACTATTCTTGATGAATGTTCCACGAACTTTAATAAGAATAGAAAGAGGTATATAAGTGATTGCAGGTATAGTCTAACGATAATTTTACACCGACTTCAATACAAGATGAAGAGTTCTAATCTCCTACCTCAAATTCAAAAAAAAATATATGTATATATATGGATGACCATCAAAGAATTGTTTCCAATATTTGCTTATGAAGAACAAAGTATTGTAGATGCTGGATATCTACTGTTAAATTTTAACCGGAGTTAGTCAATATTGATAAATCAAAACGTATCGGGCCCCTGGAAATTGTCAATGAGATTCATAAAACAATCCGATATGGAAATAATGAAATAAATGAACTCAACGTAAAATCAATAACACCACAATTTAGAGAGGTTCGCCCAACAAGTGCTACGTCCTCTGTGAATAATATTTCTTCACTGTATTTGAAGAATTTTGAATACAGGGGAAATTGTTGATTTCTGTAGAAGGAGAAATCTGAATATACTATTCTGGAAAAGTATAAATACTGAAATTCCGAGAAGAGAGATCCCCCTTGGTAAGGGGGGTCTTCCTCTATTTATAGAGGAAGATTGGTGAGTCCGAACCCATAACTGATAGCAAACGGTTATTGCTTATTATCCGTGGGACACGTGTCATGACATGGACTTGGCAGTTACCCGTACAAATTGCAGATAGTGGGCCTAGCGGTTACTTGTGTGAGTCACAGATAATGGGCCTCTGCGGTTACCGATACACAGCCATTGGTAATCATGTATTTATCAGTTTTCATAACAGACATGACACATCGTAATCCACCGTAGGTTCGATGATAATAGGAGATGCTCCTTATTACTCGAATTATGAGCGAACGACGAACGGTAAGTAGAAAACAAGGCTTTGTCCCTGTAATCCATCGTTCGTGGCTTATTTGAGATTCAATCAAAACGAGAAATCATGTTTGATCTGAACGTTCGATGTTCGATTAGAAACGTTCGCAAATATAGAAATGATTAGAATCGCTATATGGGTCTGGCCCATTTATGAGATCGATCAACGTTCAAGGCTCGAACGGATCAGTGAATTGGGGCTGGCCCAACTATACAAGGTCCGAAATGGAATCGGGAGTTCGCCGTTCGTCAGGCAAATCGTTAAAGCTAACGTTTTAAAGGGGAGACGAAGTCTAACCCCAACAAGTATACTCGTAACAAGAACAGTTAAAAACAATGTAGATGCTAAACAAAAGAGAAGAAAAAACAAGTTCTTTTCTTTTAAAAAGTTTTTTTAGCTTCTTAACTTTGTGCCATTTCTTCTTGCTTCATCTTCCCAATCTCCACAAGCAAAGTCAAGGGATCCTCACACATTTCACAAGCTTCTGGCTCTGTGGGATTCCTCTTCGATGATGAGTAAACCATCCAGGCATGGTCAAGATTCCTATCAGGTCTGACAACAACCGAGCCCGGAACTTCAGCATCACGGCACTTCACCAACCCATCACTCTTCTCCCCATACCGGAGCTGAAGATGGAGAGCGCACACAGCCATGGCAGCAGATAGAGGCATCACCACAGGCACCTGAGGCCCTGCTCGAGGAAAATCATCGTACTCTTCGTTTTTGAACTTCAGTAGGCGAAGCCGGGGCAGTTTTGCATGAGCTATTTGACTCATGTTCGTGAGGACTCCCGGGCAATGCTGGCTTCGGAGTGGAAGGAGATGAGACGGGTTTGTTCTGGGAGTTTGTACTTCATGATGAACTCCTTCCTCTTCTCATAAGTAATATGTCTCCCTACATAAAAATTCAGCTGCTACACTGAACGGCGGAAAAAAAAAAGAACAACCAACTTAAATCATCAATACTTGAGAACCCCGTAACCTTGATCAACTTGTAGATCAAAAGCTCCATTATCCTCCTAGTTTCCTTGTCAGCAATCTGGCCTTCGCGGAGCGTATCAGAAGCAATGGGGGTGCTGCCGTATGGGATTTGTACCAGCGCCAAACCAGCGACTTTGTCTTTCAAATCACTCCAGTAGATCGACAGTGCAGCCGTAGCATCAACCCACCTTTGCTGTGCCCTAGCAGCATCACAGGCTTGCCGGCTCCCCAGTAGAGCTCCTCAATATATTGCTTTAGTACCCAAGCATTGTGTTCCACAGATGCCTAATTGCAGAAAAATATGAAAGGGCGCCGATGAATATCCATTCTATTTTACATATAGTCGAACCTCATGAGAAATTTACTTTGAAATCAAAATGCAGAACGGAAAAATTTTACCACTGTTACACATCTTAGTCTGGAATTACTGGGGAGTAATCGTTTAATACCTCGCTGTGGATTTTTGCATTATGGCAAGCTAGACCCATCTTCGAAAAGAATCGTTTAGTTCCCATGAAGTATAACGGACCTTGATTACTAAAGAGGCCTGGAAAACCTGAGTGATTATTACTAATGCTACATCTCCAGTGCACAAAACAAAATGGCATTGAAATCTGAAGACAAAGGGGTCGCTCTCATACCGGGAATTAGTAGGTAAACTTACGGGTTTGGGCAGCTTGTGCTCTCCATTCCTGCAGTAAAAACCGATAAAAAGTATTAATATTTAAATTCATAGATCAAAGATAAATAGCTAGAAAGAACTTAGGACCGGTTTTTAAACAGAACTGGTAAAGCGAAATAACGCAAGTCAAAGAAGAATATCCTTTATATTACCAGAGTGAAACTAGAATGAATTGACAAGTGCATAAATATAGGATTTGGTGGAGGCTCACCATATCATTTAAAGACCATTTAACACAAAATGCATGTACTAACAACACAAATTAGGCTATTCCAGGATAAAATTTCGGCATAGATTTCAGTACTCAAGTCTTGCAGGAAAAGAAGGAGAAAGAGAAAAGGTGTTGATCAGAACAACGACTCTAACTCCATAGGAATCAAGCATAGTGGTTAAACTAGTTAATTGACACAAAAAGGTTCTTAACCTAAGTTAAGGAGCGCCGAGAGCGGCAAAATAGCAAATAAGTTAGCTGCCTTATTTCTGCAAGTAACTCCATGAATCTTGCTGTGCCATCCTTTATGGGAGGCATTCATGGAGTTTGCTGAAAGAAGCTATCGCAAACTCTTCAATGGGACGTAAGAACTATTTCTTTCATCTACAAAGTCGGTTTTGAGCACATCTGATGTAAGAAATTTGGCAACTGCCAGAGGACATTGCCAACTTCCAAACAAATTGTAATCCATACAATGAAAACATCAACCTACAGTTGGGCGAAACGAAAATAAAATCTACAAAAGTGTTACTGGCTTACACCAATAATACAACGAACTAAGAAGAAGTCCATTGATGAGAGAAATTTGAGGATTTTGTATTTTTCAGAGCATTGCCATGGACCTGATAAAAAGATAAGTATTTATTTTTGTTAAATAATCTTCTAAAAATTTTTATTAGCAAAATGACTTCGAACGACTAGGAACGATTGTGGTTGTTCCTATGTTAAAATGAAAGAAGGTTATTTTGTTAATTTCAATTTATGAGATTATCATTTTGGCAAATATTCCCACGAAAGCAATAGTCATACAAACTGGGAAATCCGCAAACTTAAATATTCACCGAGAGAGATATAAAGCACTATAAAACTAAAAACATATGTTCTTGAGATTACTAAGGAGTAAGGAATGGTTGTTCACTTAAGTGGATTTCGGATGTTTGATTCTTGACATACTATAAGTTTCCCTTTAATTCTTCCAATCTAGGAATCCAAGAAGCGGAAACACTGAATTTCATTGCAACATTCCTAGAGAATTGCCCAAACAAAAGAAAACACGAATGCTGACCTAAAATTTCCGTTGTTTTGTAACTCCAATATATATATGAAAACTTAAGGGGAACAAAAACCTTCAAACGGGATTCTTAAAGAAACTTTGAAGAATTCCAAGGTAAGATATGAAAAGATATCTTATTCATTCGAGAGTTTTGTGGGAATACAACATAAGGGGGAAAGAAAAACAGGGTATATATAAATAAACGGAAGAAAAATATCAATGTATTGAACTCATCTGAAAATTCATGCATATATGCAGTAAAAAGCATAATCCTACTAGCAGTTTCAATCAGCACCACATTTTCTTACAAAGGTAAGACAACTTCTTCGCCTATTAGTTGAATTAAAGCAAAGAAACATGAGCCAATAAAACAAGTGGTAGCTGCAAGTGCTTTGCTATGATCTAACACCGCGTATGTGCCCGCGATAAATGCGATCGCCATTGCTACCATGGCCGATGACGTTAGCCGGAAAGATAAGCTATAGAAAAACAGCTTCCTGGAGTTGCCCCGGAGTAGTATCAAGTTCATGATGTTAAAGGCAGCCGCAGTAGAGAGTACAAGGGCTATGGTGTCTGCTATGATGAACGCCTTGAATGATGCCTTTGCTCTTAGAATTGCAGAGCCCTGCAGTGGGCCTTCATTACTCACTAAACCACCTGGTAACGTGAAACCTGCTGTGAATGTAACTGTGGCGATGAGTGTAGCCACTACCAGTAGACCTGACGTACCTCCCTCAAGGACTGTACGGTTGTGGTCCTCTTCAGTTTCTCCCCCGCCACCAGCATCTTTTTTTCGGGTCGCTGCCATACGGAGAGTGGACCATAGGCGTAATAGTATTTTCATCCTCCATCGTTGAAGTAGCTGCAGTCAATCATATATAGAGTTAGGTCTGTATTGTATGGAAACTGGGTTCCAGGAGTTTATACACAAATTCATACATGAAAAGAAAAAAATGTTGATATCGAAAACTGACCAGACATAATAATAAATGGTTCTCTTCTATTTCAAAAAAAAAAAAAAATGGTCTAGTTCTCATATTATAATATTTGATCATATTGCCGCTACTGTGTATGATATCATTGAAAGAAGGGGTCCAATAACAAACCATTAGCATGTACTTTATTTCTGTAAGTTCAAAACAAGTCAGCATACACTATTCAAAAAATGAACCAGCTCGTAACAGATTCATTTCAGTACCGGGAACGTAGTCCAAGAACATTTCTCATGTAAAAATATATTTATATAATATATGACATAGAATATTAACAATTGAGCATAGACAATATTAGATATGACATGACTTTCAAAGAAAAAAAAAACAAAAACAAAATTAGATATGACATGAAGAAGTTCCCATCCACAAACATTCATACTGCAGTTACTTATCAGTGGGTGGAGCTAACCTTTTACTTTACTATTTCGTTTACAAAATGGTACGAGCAAACAACTAACGTCTGAAAAAACTTGCACATCCAAACTATATTGGTATTCACTAGCAATCCAATCCCCCCACGAAGTCCCACCTCAAATTTATTAAAATAAAACAAAAAAAAAATTACAAGAGTTAAAAAAAAAAAAAAAACCCAAAAGGATAAAAAGCCAAACCAAAAAACCAAAGCCAACCGACTACCCACAAGAGCTAGCAGAGTCTGACATCATACGGGACAACTGAGACCCTCCCATTGAAAATCAGACTCTAGAATAAATCTCATTAAAAACCTTGCTAATAAAATCCAGAGGGAAAAACCCAACAAGGTGTCTACACTTGTCTTGACACACAAATCGCACCTACTTTAGAACAGAGAAACAGAAAATACTTCAAAAGTAACATTACCATCACAGATTAGGGAAGCAATAATACGGAAGAACAGACAAGTTCATATTCACAAGAGGCGTCATGAACTCAGTCACAGAGGACAACCAGTACTATGGCATACTATTTTCTGAGCAATAGATAACATGAAAAATATAACACATAATACCCTAATATTTTTCAAAAACTACTAAATACATATAACCAGGAATAAAGTTTTTAGTCGGATTTAGGACTGATTTTTTTTTGATAAATTTAGGACTGATTTTAATAGTGGGCAAAAGGGGAAAATCACCATTTTTTTTTTTTGCTATTTCTTTTTTTTTTTTACTTCTCTTGCATAAAGGCAGTGCCCTGTATACTCTTATCAACAGCTTTATGTGAGAGGCTTTCCAATATTCGTCCTTTTTTTTTTTGGTTATTTATGTTTTTATATATTGTATTTTGCTTTTATTTAAAAAATATATTATGTATTTTGAAATTTTATATTTTTATACGAATGGATTATATTTAATATACAAATTTATACATTTTATAGGTCAACACTTAATTTTAACTTATAATATCAAAAATACCCTTATAATGAAAAACTAAAATTTGAATTATTCACCTTTAACATAATGTGTTTTGCTTTTTATTCAGAGAGAATACCATACATTCTAAAATCATGTATTTGTATATCATTCTATTATATTTAATACACAAATCTATAGTATTTTTGCAATCAAAATAAGTATTAATCGAGAAGAAGTATAGATTTATGTATTAAATATAATCTAATTGTATAAAAATATAGAACTTCAAAATGCATGATATTTTTTTTCAATTAAAACAAAATGTAGGGTATAAAAAGTAAATAACCCAATTTAAAGGTATTTTAAGTTAAAATTAAGTATTGACTAAGAAAAAAAAAAACCTAAAAAGGTATACTTTTCTGAATAAGAACAAATTATAAGATACAAAAAGAAAATATCTTCTTTTTATTTTTATTTTTTATTTTTTATTTATTTTTTTGGCTGTCAAGCAGTAAGGCTGAGTCATAAATTTTTGCATGGGTAGGAATCAAACCAAAAATTAAAATTAAAATAAATATATAACTATATTTTAAAATATTCGTCTATTTTTTAAAAATATTTTTTTTTATCTTTTCTTTTCTTTTAAAATATGTATTTGTATCTTTCTTTTATTATTTAAAGAGAATCAAATCACAGTTTTGGTTTAGATTTAAAGCTATAAACTAAGTTTGTATAGACCTAAATTTCACATTTTGAAGTTTGAAGTTAGCAAATACATGAATTTATACAATAGTGTGTTTGATTTTTTTAATGTTTGAAATATAAGTTTGCTAAAAGTCAAGATTTGGAATGTATATGAATATGCTATAAGTCAAGATTTGGAATGTATGTGACAATTTATAATAAAAATTTGTATAAATAATGTTGCAATTTGAAAATTTTAGGGGGGGGGGGGACAAACTAAGAAAAATCCATAGATATATTTTTCTTATTGGGGCTAAATTACAATGAATCCCCTTTGTCCGGGGCAGCTGCCCCACAAAGGAGGATCCACCGGAGACAATTCAAAAATCTAGAATTTCAAGAAATAATTGTCTTGTGTGTGTTACCTCGAAACAATTGTCTTGTGCGTGTGTTGAGACAATGTCAAGAGAATTCTGGTTTTGATTGTTGAATGCCATCCTATCGACCCTTGGATGCTGAATGAGATCCACGTTGCCCTCGAATGAAGTGGCGCCATGAAGCAAAGGCGTATTTCCGTGAATATCCTTTTCATTTAGTAGATTACTGAGTGAATAATCATCCAGGATAACTTTACTGCATGCTTACTACCACTATCCATGGCATGGTGCAGAATGTTCTGGCCTTTATTATCAACCAATTCACTGCTATCCGGACAACATGATATGATTTCCTTCATTGAATTTTCATGGCCACGAGAAGCTGCAACATGAAGAGCTGTCATTCCTTCTTTATCCTTCATGTAGGCTGTACATTTGTCATGTTCTACGAGCAGCTTTACGACCTCCACGCAGTTATGGTATGCAGCATGGTACAGCGGAATCCAACCTTGATCATCTGCTCTCCTAGTAAGCTCTTTAGTCCCAAATTTTTCCAAAACTTTTCTTGTCATTTCTGAAGATGAAAACTCATTAAGAAAAACCCAGCTAACTCGAAACGAGGGTGGGAAGGCACAACCGCACATGGTCGCTGCCCTCACATAAGTTCAATCTCTCTTTTTTTTTTTTTTTTAACACCAAATTGTTCACACATAACTTTTTGATTAATTTGACACTATAGGTCACCAAACTCTTTAGTAGGTGATATTTTAATCTCTAACTAAATTTAAAGAAAAAAAGGTCATGCGACTCATGATTTAAGTTAGGGGTGGCAATACGGGTCGTGACACGACGACACGACTCGAAAACGATACGAATTTCACGGGTTCGGATTGGGAAAAATAGGGGACGGGTCGTGTTCGAGTTGGGAAAAATTGACACGAAAAAAATTCGTGTCGTGTTCGGGTTGGACCCGTTTTTTTCGTGTCCACTTTTTGTGTCAATTTCGGGTCGCGTGTCAATTTCGTGTCAATTTCGGGTCAAATTTTATGTCAATTTCGTGTCAATTTCATGTTGCGGGTCAATTTCGGGTCGCGTGTCAATTTCGGGTCAAATTTCGTGTCTATTTCGTGTTGCGGGTCAATTTCGGGTCAAGTTCGTGTCGTGTCGTGTCAATCCGTTACGAGTTCGTGTCGTGTTCGTGTCGCGGTTTCGTGTCATTTTCATGTCACGGGTCGTGTTCGGGTTGGAGAAGAAAAAATTCGACACGACTCAAACACGACACGAACACAACACGAGACATGAATTGACACCCCTAATTTGAGTGTGCTAACTTAACCGCGCCGTTAATCGGAGCTGGAGATATGCTGTCATCTTTGTTGAAATTAAAAAAAAAAAACATAACGGATTCTAACAGAATCTTTTTAGTGACCGAAGTCAGTTATGTCCCGTCATCTTTGTTAAAAATATATATATATATTTGAATCTAAAATAGATTCTAACAAAATTTCACGGAGGACCAAACACCGGCCACCATCCGACACCCCGTTGCTGGAGTCGGAAATGTCGGGTCATCTTTGTTAAAATACAAAATATATATATAATTCATTTTGGATTTTAATATAATCTTTTCAGTGATGGATATCGACGACTGGAGTCGGAGATGTACAAAAAATATTTCAATAAATATTTAAAAAAAAAAGAGAAGAAAAGAAAGAAAAAGATGAGGGTATTTTGTTAATTTAATATTTTTTCTTTTGATTTTTGATAAAATAATATGAAATGATATAAATGTTATGGTGGGCACAAATTATTAAATTTATAGCAATTATGTATATCACTCTGTTATTTTTGGCTGGAGCGGCACAACTTGAGGATCTCTTCCACAAACTGTGTTTGTGCATCAGTTTTTCTATCAGTCTTGGCAGATGTGATATGGATATGCAGTATTGTATTTTTGTTTGGAGTCAACAATTGGTCAAGAAGCAGATCTTTATTATCCTTAAAGTCATCGATTTTTCCTTTTGCTGCAGATCTGTAGAGCGTAGAATCGAGCCCAGACTGATCAACGTCGTGATCCGATGCCAGCTGATCAGCCACGCCATCAGACAATCTAGAGGAAGACATTCTCATAAAATCTCTCGACGACGCTGCTGAGCAGTGTTTTTTGGTCGGTTTCAATAGGCGAAAGAGAAGGAGAGAGACACACTAACACAGATGCTGAGTTGATCAGCTGCCTGAGCTGAGCTCGTCGACGGCGATGAAGATATTTTTGTGTGCGCGCACGCATCTGATGAATAAGGAGAGAGAAGACACAAGATAACTGGGGATTTTTTAAAGCGAGAATTGTTGGAGCGGTTTCCTCCACATCAACGTTCTTCTACTTCTCTGCCTCTTTCCATCGTGTTCCTTCCTCTCTTATCAATATGAGGCGCCGGGGTGTTGATGAGCCTCCATGAAGGTTCTCAGAAGAAACCCAGGAAAGCAGCCCAATCCCTCATGGTCAAGGTCGTTCCAGAGGAACCCACTTTTTCTTTGGGGTGTAGGGATCCCGCGTGAAGCCAAGAGTTTTCTTTACGGATGAGTGTCTTATTCAGTTTGTTTATTAGACGCTTGTAGCTGAGACCCGTCATAAATTTATTAGAGATTTTTTTAAAAAAATAGAATTTCGCACTTATCCTTCCCATTTGGCCATATAAAAGTGGTCAGAGTACTTAATTTGATATTTCTCGATCTCAACGGTCTTGATCATAATCAAGTTGACATATTTCGAACGCGGACTGATCAAGGTTGTGATCCGTGCCAGCTGATCAAGCACACCATCAGTCAATTTAGAGGAAGACATTCTCGTAAAATCTCCTCACAACATTGATGAAGTTTACACTGGCACAGATTCTGAGCTGAGCAGCCTCATCTGAGCTTGTCAACGGCGATGAAGATACATACATACATATATATATATATATATGCATTTATATATAATATGTGTGCGTGTGCACCTGATCATGAATAAGGAGAGAGAAGACGCAAAATAAATAGGGATTTTTTTTAGGCGAGAATTCCATGAAATTGATAGGGTTTGGAGTGATTTGGGAGGTCATGGAAAAATGAAAAAGGCACTGATGGGCTAGGAGTTTTTTTTCTAATTGACTCCCCAGTTTGATTGGAATTTTTTCACATACGTGGAGAAAGAAGAACATGAAAACAAGAAAGATAACTCTGAAAGACAACCAAAACAAAAGGACAAAGATGAAAACAAAAATGGCTTAAAGATCTGAGCATAAAAATACGAGAGGGAGAGTTTAATTGGAAGAGAGAGAGGATGAGCGAGAAATTAGATCGAGAGTTTTATTGATGATAGAACTTTGATCTTTCTCCTGCTCCTCCTTTTTTTTTTTTTTTTTAAATCGGTTCTCCTCTTTCTCCATATTTCTCTGACTCTCACATCTTTACCCCTCCGAATAAAACTTCTACCTTTAAAAGACCGTAAACCGTTCAATCAGTCTCCCTCTCTATCAATTAAACCTAGTAGAAAAAAAAATTTAAAAAAAAAAAGGAAAGACGCCGTTATTGTCTCTGTTATTGGCTCTTTCTGCTGAAGGTGACATGTTGAAAAAGTGTTGGAGGGACAGAGGGAGAGAGAGACAAATGGGATAGAGGATGTGGCTCCAAACGGAGGTCTCTACTTTTTAAGTTTACACGTTACATTTTAAGGTGAATAGCTGGAACTCATATTTACTGTCCAATTTTAATATATTAAATAATATTTAATAAATAATATTTTGATATTTATTTAATTTTAAAATATAAAAAATTAGTTATAAAATATTTCTAACTTTATAAATGATGTGATATAGTTTTTTTTAAATATACCGAAGTAATTGATGACTAAAATAAATGGCAAATCCAATGGCAAGGGGTCTTGTCTGGTATAAAACTAGAACAAGGTGGAGGGAGTTGTTTTCCAGTAGCGGTCCCCGAGGAGACTAGAATAGAAGAGTCCGTTGACTCTTTTTAGTTTTAGAATGTTTATATTAAGTAAGTGTCTAAAGATATTTGTTTTCGTATTTGGTATTCTGTCTTTTTAAGTGTAGATCTATTATAGTACCTCGGTTAGATATTAATTAGATATAAAAATTAGACAGAAGATTTGAACCCAAATAACTCTTGTGTTCTTAAGAATATGCTAATTGGTCTCTAGATTTTTATTATTACCATTATTAAAAGGACCCCCAACTCATCAAAGGGTACAAATAGGGACAAAACCCTAACAGTCATCTACGTGAACTCCACGTACCTTTAATTAGGGACATTTTGATTTTGAAAAAAGATTTATTTTAATAAAATAATAATAACAATAAATACAATAAACATACAAAGTGGGTCCCATACACATTTGTACTGAATTACACTATGTCACATTAAAATCCAAAATCCATCTCCGATCCATTAACATGTCCCTTGAAACATATGTATTTTGAGTCTACATTTTGGTATCACACTGAAGGTAAATAATGATTTGAAGGGAAAGCAGCTTAACTAGATGTATGTTCAAAGATCTTCGCCATGAATAAAACTAGGTACGCATAAGCATCAAATTTGCTTCCAAGTCGTGTTTTTGAATAATAAATATTCTCCTAAATAGAACAATAAAAAAACAATTTAGACGCCAAACAAAAGAAAAAGAAAGAAAACTACTTGTTTAAGTATTTTTAGCTTCTCAGCTGCTTCTCACATTCCTGCTTCATCTTCCCAATCTCCACAAGCAAAGTCAAGAGAGCCTCACACATTTCACAAGCATCTGGCTCTGTGGTGTTCATCTTTGATGATGAGTAAACCATCCAGGCATGGTCAAGCTTCCTATCTGGTCTGACAATAACCGAGCCCGGAACTTCAGCATCACGGCACGTCACTAACCCGTCACTCTTCTCCCCATGCCGGAGCTGAAGATGGAGCGCGCATACAGCCATGGCAGCAGATAGAGGCATCACCACAGGCACCTGAGGCCCTGCTCGAGGAAAATCATTGAACTCGTCGTTTTCGAACTTCAGTAGGGGAAGCCAGGGCAGTTCTGCATGAGCTATGTGAGTGATGGTCGCGAGGACTCCCGGGGCAATGCTGGCTTCGGAGTGGAAGGAAATGAGAGGGACTTGTTCTGGGAGTTTGTACTTCATGATAAACTCCTTCCTCTTTCTCATAAGTAAGGTCCTCCAATGCCCGTATGTCTCCCTATATAAAAATTCAGCTGCTACACTGGACGGCGGAAAAAAAAAAAACGAACAACTAACTTAAATCATCAATACTTGAGAACCTCGATCAACTTGCAGATCAAAAGCTTCATTATCCTCCTAGTTTCCTTGTCAGCAATCTGGCCTTCGCGGAGCGTATCAGAAGCAATGGGGGTGCCGCCGTATGGGCTTTGTACTAGCGCCAAACCACCGGCTTTGTCTTTCTAATCACTCCAGTAGATCGACAGCGCAGCCGCAGCATCAACCCCACCTTTGCTGTGCCCTAGCAGTATCACAGGCTTGCCGGCTCCCCAGTAGAGCTCCTCAATATATTTGTTTAGTACCCAAGCATT
>CM046369.1:3556400-3580726 GCA_025413025.1 Ficus hispida | reverse complement strand
GCACAAGCTGCCCAAACCCATATGTTTACCTAATAATTTCCGGTATGAGAGTGATCCCTTTGTCTTCAGATTTCAATGCCATTTTGTTTTGTGCACTGGAGATGTAGCATTGGTAATAATCACTCAGGTTTTCCAGGCCTCTTTGGTAATCAAGGTTCGTTATACTTCATGGGAACTAAACGATTCTGTTCGAAGATGGGTCTAGCTTGCCATATTGCAAAAATCCACAGCGAGGTATTAAACGATTACTCCCCAGTAATTCCAGACTAAGATGTGTAACAATGGTAAAATTTTTGCGTTCTGCATTTTGGTTTCAAAGTAATTTTCTCATAAGGTTCGACTGTATGTAAAATAGAATGGATATTCATCGGCGCCCTTTCATATTTTTCTGCATTTAGGCATCTGTGGAACACAATGCTTGGGAACTTAAGCAATATATTGAGGAGCTCTACTGGGGAGCCGGCAAGCCTGTGATGCTGCTAGGGCACAGCAAAGGTGGGGGTTGATGCTGCGGCTGCGCTGTCGATCTACTGGAGTGATTTGAGAGACAAAGTTGTTGGTTTGGCGCTGGTACAAAGCCCATACGGCAGCACCCCCATTGCTTCTGATACGCTCCGCGAAGACCAGATTGCTGACAAGGAAACTAGGAGGATAATGGAGCTTTTGATCTGCAAGTTGATCGAGGTAACGGGTTCTCAAGTATTGATGCTTTAAGTTAGTTGTTCGTTTTTTTTTTTTTTTTCGTCGTTCAGTGTAGCAGCTGAATTTTTATATAGGGAGCATACGGGCATTGGAGGACCTCACATATGAGAAGAGGAAGGAGTCCATCATGAAGTACAAACTCCCAGAACAAGTCCCTCTCATCTCCTTCCACACCGAAGCCAGCATTGCCCCAGGAGTCCTCGCGACCATGACTCACATAGCTCATGCAGAACTGCCCTGGCTTCCCCTACTGAAGTTTGAAAACGACGAGTTCAATGATTTTCCTCGAGCAGGGCCTCAGGTGCCTGTGGTGATGCCTCTATCTCCTGCCATGGCTTTGTGCGCGCTCCATCTTCAGCTCCGGTATGGGGAGAAGATTGACGGGTTGGTGACGTGCCGTGAAGCTGAAGTTCCGGGCTCGGTTGTTGTCAGACCAGATAGGAACCCCACAGAGCCAGATGCTTGTGAAATGTGTGAGGCTCTCTTGACTTTGCTTGTGGAGATTGGGAAGATGAAGCAGTAATCTGAGAAGCAGCTGAGAAGCTAAAAATACTTGAACAAGAAGTTTTTCTTTCTTTTTCTTTTGTTTGGCGTCTAAATTGTTTTTTATTGTTCTATTTAGGAGAATATTTATTATTCAAAAACACGAATTGGAAGCAAATTTGATGCTTATGCATGCCTAGTTTTATTCATGGCAAAGATCTTTGAACATACATCTAGTTAAGCCGCTTTCCCTTCAGATCATGATTTACCCACAATATGATACCAAAATGTAAACTCAAAACACACATGTTTTAAGGGACATGTTAATGGATGGGAGATGGATTTTGAAGTTTAATGTGACATAGTGTGATTCAGTACAGAATATTTATGGGACCCACTTTGTATGTTTAATGTGTTTTTATTATTATTATTTTATTAAAATAATTCTTTTTTTTAAAATCAAAATACCCTTAATTAAAGGCATGTGGAGTTCACATAGATGGCTGTTAGGGTTTTGTCTTTATTTGCACCCTTTTATGAGTTTGGGGTCCTTTTAATAATGGCAATAATACAAAATCCAGAGACCAATTGGCATATTCTTAAAAATACAAGAGCTATTTTGGTTCAAATCTCCCGTTTAATTTCTGGTACTCAAATAATGTCCAACCTAGATACCAGAGTAGATCTACACTAAAAAAGACAAAGAATACCAGAGATGAAAACAAATATCTCCATACACTTATTTAATTAAAACCTTCTAAAACTAAAAAAAGTCAACGTACTCTTCTATTCTAGTCTCCCCGAGAACCACTACTGGAAAACAAGTCCCTCCGCCCTTGTTCTGGTTCTATACCAAACAAGACCCCTTACCGTCGAACTTGTCATTTCTTTTAATCATCGATTACGTCTATATATTTGAAGAAAACTAGTCATGTTATTTATAAAATTTGAAATATTTTATAACTGATTTTTTTATCTTAAAATCTAACTTTATTCAATAATATATCAAAATAAAATTTATTAGATATCATTTGATATATTAAAATTGAATAAAAAATACGGATTTGAGATATTTACATTAAAATATGACGTGTAAATTAAAAAAGTAGGGACCACCATTCGGAGCCACATCCTTTATCCCCTCTCTCCCCCTATCCCTCCAACACTTTTTCGACACGTCAGCCTCAGCAGAAGAGCCACTAAGAGAGAAAATAACGGCGTCTTCCCCTTTTAAAAAAATTTTTTTTTTTCGTTCTTCCTATGTTTGTCTCCCCTGTGTAATTTACTCCCTGTCTCTAGCCGTTGTAATAAATCCCCTGTAACTTTTTTTTTTTTTTTAATATTTTGATTACCCATCTTTCACTCAGCAGATGGGTTTTCTTCATTTACCAAATAAAATAAAAAAAGATGGGTTTGTCTTCTTCCAATTCCCCCTTGATTTCTGATTGTTGGATTTATATTTTCAAATATATTTATATATATTCATTTTTAAAATTTTTGGGCTCTCTTGGATGGCTTCTGGTTGTGTCTATGTCGCTTTTGTGAAGCTAGTTGCTTCTTCTTTGTTCCGTTAATAAAAGCTTTTTCACAAATTAAAAAAAAAAATCTGATATGTTTCTTTCATTGTCTGAGAAATAGAAGAATAATTGAATCTGAGAAAAAGAAAAGATAATGGAAGACGGAGGAGGGACTGTTGGTATTTTTCTGGCTGTTGGGATAGATTTTTGGAGGTTCAAAAGTGATGTTTGTGCAATTAGAGATTTGAAGAGAAATGATGCTTCGTTATTATGGTGTTTGGGAATCTTTAAGATTTAATTGATAGAGAGGGAGACTGAATGAACGGTTTACGGTTTTTTAAAGGTAGAAGTTTTATTCGGAGGGGTAAAGATGTGAGAGTCAGAGCAACATGGAGAAAGAGGAGAACAGACTTAAAATAAAAAAATAAAAAAAAATAATAATAAAAAAAAAGGAGAAAGATCAAAGTTCTATCGTCAATCAACTCTCGATATAATTTCTCGCTCATCCTCTCTCTCTTCCAATTAAACTCTCCCTCTCGTATTTTTCTGCTCAAATCTTTAAGGCTGTTGTTTCTGGGTTTCTTCTGAGGATCTTCTGAGAACCTTCATGGAGGCTCATCAACACCCCGGTGCCTCATATTGATAAGAGAGGAAGGAACACGATGGAAAGAGGCAGAGAAAGTAGAAGAACGTTGATGTGGAGGAAACCGCTCCAACAATTCTCTCCTCTCTACTTATTCAGCACACACACACACATCTTCATCGCCGTCGACGAGCTCAGCTCAGGTCAGCTGATCAACTCAGCATCTGTGTCAGTGTGTCTCTCTCCCTCTCTTTCGCCAATTGAAACCGACCAAACAAAAACTGCTCATCAGCGTCGTCGGGAGATTTTACGAGAATGTCTTCCTCTGGATTGACTGATGGCGTGGTTGATCAGCTGGCATTGGATCACGACGTTGATCAGTCTGAGCTCGATTCTACTCTCTACAGATCTGCAGCAAACGGAAAAATCGACGACTTTAAGGATAATAAAGATCTGCTTCTTGACCAATTATTGACTCCAAACAAAAATACAATACTGCATATCCATATCACATCTGCCAAGACCGATAGAAAATCTGATGCACAAACACAGTTTGTGGAAGAGATCCTCAAGTTGTGCCCGGCTCTGTTGCTTCAGACCAATGCGAAGGGCGAGACTCCCCTGCATCTAGCAGCAAGGTACGGCCACAGGCGCATAGTGGAGTTACTTATTGAGCGTGCTAAAGCTGGTCACGGAGACCTTGAGAGCGGTAACCAGGCTGCCAAAGAGATGCTTAGGGCAACCAACAAAGAAAACGACACCGCTCTTCACGAGGCTGTGCGATTTGGGCATCTTCAAGTTGTGCGGATTTTGGCGAAGGAGGACCCTGATTTCTCGTATTCACCTAATAAATCTGGCGAGACACCGCTTTACATTGCTGCCGAGAGAGGATACAGAAAATTGGTGAGTGAAATATTAAACAATTGCTCATCACCAGCCACAGATGGCCCCAACAACAGAACTGTACTGCACGCTGTCACAATAGCTGGAGATAAAGGTAAGCGGGACTTTCCATATGCTTGTGATTTTTTTTTTATTTTTTTTTTCCCCTGAGAAAACATGCTTGATATTTGAGAATTGGTGTGCTAATTGCTAAGGATACTACTTTCTTTTGGCAATTTATCATAAAAACGTGACTTCCCTCTGGTTTTACAAGTTACAACATTTTTTTTAAATTTATTTCTGAAATTGGGATTACAATGTTATTATTATTTCTTTTGAAGTGATAACACTTCAATGATTAATTTTAGCTGAAAAATAAAATCTTCAGGAATTAATTCTATAGTTGCAGTTACTATAAATATAAATAGAGAGACGTAGTTATTAAACTTGTGCGGTTGTGCCTTCCCACCCTCGTTTCGAGTTAGCTGGGTTTTTCTTACATGAGTTTTCATCGTCAGAAATGACAGGAGAAGTTTTGGGAAGATGGAGGACTAAAGAGCTTACTAGGAAACCAGATGATCAAGGTTGGATTCCGCTGCACCATGCTGCATACCACAACTGCGTGGAGGTCGTAAAGCTGCTCGTAAAACATGACAAACGTACAGCCTACATGAAGGATAAAGAAGGAATGGCAGCTCTTCATATTGCAGCTTATTGTGGCCATGACAAATCAATGAAGGAAATCATATCATGTTGTCCGGATAGCTGTGAATTGGTTGATAATAAAGGCCAGAACGTTCTGCACCATGCCATGGATAGAGGTAGAAAGCATGCAGTGAAAGTTATCCTGGATGATTATTCACTCAGTAATCTACTAAATGAAAAGGATATTCACGGAAATACGCCTTTGCTTCATGCCGCCACTTCATTAAAGTACAACGTGGATCTCCATCATCATCCAAGGGTCGATAGGATGGCATTCAATAATCAAAACCAGAATTCTGTTGACATTGTCTCAACACTATACACAGGAGATAATATACGAAAGGTAATGCTGTCATAAAGTTATTGATTTTGAATTGTCTTTGGTGGATCCACCTTTGGAATTGGGGGCAGCTGCCCCCGACCAAGGGGCTTCATTGTAATTTAACCCAATAAGTTTATGGTTTGTCCCCCGTAAAATTTTCAAATTGCAACATTATTTGCACAAATTATTATAAAAATGTTTCATATACATTCCAAATCTTGACTTATAGCATACTTATATTTAAAACATAAAATGATAAATAAAACAAAAGTCAAACACACTATTGTATAAATTCATGTATTTGCTAACTTCAAACTTTAAAAAATAAATTAAGTTCAATACAAACTTAGTTTATAGCTTTAAAACTAAACTACATTACAGATTTGGTTCACTTTAAATAATAACAGAAAGATACAAAGATATATACATATATATTATTTAAAAGAAAAGAAAAGATTAAAAAATATTGAAAAAATAGACAAATAGTTTTAAAATATAGTTATATTGTTATTTTAATTTTAATTTTTTGATTGATTCCTACCCCTACAAAAATTTATTACTCGGCCTTACCGCTTGACAGAAAAAGAAAAAGAAACAAACGTTATTTATCTTTTAATATCTCGTAATTTGTTCTTATTCATAACATATACCTTTCAATTTAAAGTTTTACATTTTTATTTGATCAGATTACGCTTAATATATCCTTTCTTAGTCAACACTTAGTTAGGATTGCTGGTAAATACCAGTATAGTTGGGATGTGCAAGTTTTCTCAAATGTTAGTTGTCTGCTTGTATCATTTTGTAAAAGAAATATTAAAGTAGAAGGTGAGCTCCACCCACTGATAAGTAAACTGAAGTATAAATGTTTGTGGATGGGAACTTCTCCATGTCATATCTAATCTTGTTTTTATTTTTTATTTTTTATTTTTTATTTTTGAAAGTCATGTCATATCTAATATTATCTACGTCATTCCTTCTCTTTCAATTGTTAATAGTTCTACGTCTATATCCATTTTATGAATATATTTTTACATGAGAAATGTTCTTGGACTGCGTTCCTAGTACTGGAATGGATCTGTTACGAGTTGGTTCATTTTTGAATTAGCATGCAGACTTATTTTGAACTAACAGAAATAAAGTACATGCTATTTACCCTTCCAAGATCTTTTGAGGACGTATCTGATGCCACAGGACTAATGGTTTGTTATTGGTCCCTTCTTTCAATGATATCATACACAGTGGGGGCGATATGATCAAATATGACAATTTGAGAACTAGACTTTTTTTTTTTTTTTTTTTTTTTTTTTTTTTTTTTACTTAGTATTATATCAGTTCAGTTTTCAATATCCATAACATATATTTCTTTTCATTTATGAATTTGTGTATATACTCCTAGAACCCCAGTTTCCATACAATACAGACCTAACTCTATATATAATTGACTGCACAGCAAAATAAAAAAAGGAGGTTGACAAAACTACTAGGCCTAAGGTCCACTCTCCGTATGGAAGTGACCCTTAAAAAAGACGCTGCTGGCCGGGAAAAAACTGTGGAGGACTACTTCCGGACAGTCCTTGGGGAAGGTACGTCAGGTCTACTGGTAGTGGCTACACTCATTGCGACAGTTACATTCGCAGCAGGTTTCACGTTACCAGGTGGTTTAGTGAGTAATGAAGGCCCACTGCAAGGCTCTGCAATTCTAAGATCAAAGGCATCATTCAAGGCGTTCATGATAGCAGACACCATAGCCCTTGTACTCTCTACTGCAACTGTCTTTACCATCATGTTCTTGATAGTACGCCGAAGCAAGTCCAGGAAGCTGAATTACTATAAGTTATCTTTCTTACTAACGACTTGGGCCATGGCAGCAATGGTGATCGCATTTGTCACGGGCACATACGCGGTGTTAGAACATAGCAAAGCACTTGCAGCTACCACTTGTTTTATTGGCTCATGTTTCTTCATTTTGCTTCTACTAATATCCGGACTATTTTTCTAACCTGTCTACGAAAATGTGGTGCTGATTGATACTGCTAGTAGGATTATGCTTTTTACTGCATATATGCATGAATTTTCAGATGAGTTAAATACATTGATATTTTTCTTCCGTTTATTTATATATACCTTGTTTTTCTTTCCCCTTTATGTTGTTTTACACAAAACTCTCGAATGAATAGGATATCTTTTCATATCCTACCTTAGAATTCTCCAGAGTCTCTTTAAGAATCCCGTTTGAAGGTTTTTGTTCCCCTTAAGTTTTCATAGATATATTGGAGTTACAAAACAATGGAAATTTTAGCTCAGTAATAGTGTTTTCTTTTGTTTGGGCAATTCTCTAGAAATGTTGCAATGAAATTCACTGTTTCTGCTTACTTGGATTCCTAGATTGGAAGAATTAAAGGGACACTTATAATTTGTCCAGAATCAAATATCCCAAAACTATTCAAGTGAACAACTATTCCTTACTCCTTAGAAATCTCAATAACATATGTTTTTAGTTTTATAGTGTCTTTATATCTCTCTTGGTGAATATCTAAGTTTGCGGATTTCCCAGTTTGATATGACTATTGCTTTAGTAGGAATATTTGCCAAAATGACAATCTCATAAATTAAAATTAATAAAATAACCTTATTTCATTTTAACATAGGAACAACCACGGTCGTTCTTAGTCGTTCGAAATCATTTTGCTAATAAAAGTTTTTAGAAGACTATTTAACAAAAAAAAATAAAGTGTTTGAGTCATTTTGCTAATAGACTATTGCTTCGTGCTTTTGTTTTAAATATTGATCCTTTTATCAGGTCCATGACAATGCTCTGAAAAATACAACATCCTCAAATTTGTCTCATCAATGGACTTCTTCTTAGTTCGCTGTATTATTGGTGTAAGCCAGTAACACTTCTGCAGATTTTATTTTCGTTTCGCCCAACTGTAGGTTGATGTTTCCGTTGTATGGATTACAATTTGTTTGGAAGTTCGCAATGTCCTCTTGCAGTTGCTATTTTTCTTACATCACATGTGCTCAAAACCGACTTCGTAGATGAAAGAAATAGTTCTTACATCCCATTGAAGAGTTTGCGATAGCTTCTTTCCGCAAACTCCAGGAATGCCTCCCACGAAGGATGGCTCTCCTTACCTTGGTTAACAAGTTTTTTTGTGTCAATGAACTAGTTTAACCACTATGCGTGATTCCTATGGAGTTAGCATCCTTGTTCTGATCAACACCTTTTCTCTTTCTCTTTCTTTTCCTGCAAGACTTGTGTACTGAAATCTACGCTGAAATTTTATCTTGAAGTAGCCTAATTTGTGTTGTTAGTACATGCATTTTGTGTTAAATGATCTTTAAATGATACGGCGAGCCTCCACCAAATCCTATATTTATGCACTCATCAATTCATTCTTGTTTCACTTGGGTAATATAAAGGGTATTCTTCTTTGACTTGTGTTATTTCGATTTACCAGTTCTGTTTCAAAACCGATCCTAAGTTCTTTCTAGCTGTTTATCTTTGATCTCTGAATTTAATTACTAGTACTTTTTATTGGTTTTTACTGTAGGAATGGAGAGCACAGGCTGCCCAAACCCGTATGTTTACCTACTAATTCCTCGGTTTAAGAGCGATCTCGTTGTCTTCAGATTTCAATGCCAATTTGTTTTGTGCACTGGAGATGTAGCATTAGTAATAATCACTCCGGTTTTCCAGGCTTCTTTAGTAATCATGGTCTGTAATACTTCACGGGAACTAAACCGATTCTTTTCGAAGATTGGTCTAGCTTGCCATATTGCAAAAATCCACAGGGAGGTATTAAACGATTTCTCCCAGTAATTCCAGACTAAGATGTGTAACAATGGTAAAATTTTTCCGTTACTGTGTTTTGGTTGCAAAGTAACTTTCTCATGAGGTTCGACTGTTTGTTAAATAGAATGGATATTCATTGTCGTCCCTTTAATATTTTGAAAGACAAAGTCGTCGCTGGTTTGGCGCTGGTACAAAGCCCGTATGGTGGCACCCTGATTGCTTCTGATACGCTTCGCGAAGGCCAGATTGCTGACAAGGAAACTAGGAGGATTATGGAGCTTTTGATCTGCAAGTTGATCAAGGTGACATTGTTCTCAAATATCGATAGTTTAAGTTAGCTGTTCGTTTTTTTTTCCGCCGTTCAGTGTAACAGCTGAATTTTTATATAGGGCGACATATGAGGACGTTACATATTAGAAGAGGAAGGAGTTCATCATGAAGTGCAAACTCCCAGAACAAGTTCCTCTCATCTCCTTCCACTCCGAAGCCAGCATTGCCCCGGGAGTCCTCACGGCCATGACTCATATAGCTCATGCAGAACTGCCCTGGCTTCCCCTACTGAAGTTCGAAAACGAAGAGTACGATGATTTTCCCTGAGCAGGGCCTCAGGAGCCTGTGGTGATGCCTCTATCTGCTGCCATGGCTATGTGCGCGCTCCATCTTCAGCTCCAGTATGGGGAGAAGAGTGACAGGTTGGTGACTTGCCGTGATGCTGAAGTTCCGGGCTTGGTTTTTGTCAGGTCAGATAGGAAGCTTGACCACGCCTGAATGGTTTACTCAGCATCAAAGAAGAACCCCACAGAGCCAGATGCTTGTGAAATGTGTGACGCTCTCTTGACTTTGCTTGTGAAGATTGGGAAGATGAAGCAAGAAGAAATGGAGCAAAGCTAAGAAGCTAAAACAACCTTTTGAAAGGAAAGATTTTTTTTTTTCCCCCCTCCTCTTTTGTTTAGCATCAACATTGTTTTTCACTGTTCTTGTTACGAGTATACTTTGTTCTTCGTAAGCAAAAATTGGAAACAAATCTTCGATGGTCATCTATATATATACATATATTTTTTTTAATTTGAGGTAGTAGATTAGAACTCTTCACCTTGTATTAAAGTCGGTGCATAATTATCTTTTGAATTTGAGGTAGAAGATTAGAACTCTTCACCTTGTATTAAAGTCGGTGTAGAATTATCATTAAGCTATACCTGCAATCAAATATATGCCTCTTTCTGTTCTTAGTTCTTGGATCATTCATCAAGAATAGTAATATATTTATTGACACATTTTATAACTTTTAAGTAATATATTTACCTACAAAGTAAATGATTCATCTGATCAACCGAAAAGAATAATAATATATAAATTATATGTTGCCTTATAAGAAACAAAAAGTTATATTTTGGCCCCGATTAAAGCTAACAACAAACAAGGCTCGATGACAGAGTACAAGAATGAGCTGTACTACACAAGATTTTCCTTACAAAGGATGAAAATTCCAAAGTTTTAAAATCATGGAAATAGTCATAATCATGGGCAGGTTTTCATCTGCAATTTGCTAGTCATAACTTGTCTCCTCTGTTGATGAGGAAATGAAAACCCGGAGAGCATAGAAGAGTTGGCTTTTACAGGTGAAACTTGTTAGCTCAAAACAAGAGCTAATTGTGAAGGCAGAGAGTAACATTTAGGTCCTCAAACATAGTAATGTACATGGGGTTAACACTTAACAGGTTTCCGACTCCTTCCGTGATGTCACGAGCTTGAATATAAAGTTCTATTTTCCGGAAGATTGGTGCTCAGAAAACTCCGGGGCTGCTCTATCTGCAGAATTTATGCAAGTCTTCAGTTAACTTAAGCCTTAGAGCAACAAACAAAACAAACCAGAAAATACATTTAGAAGCAACAATATGATCTAAGATGAACATTACACAATTTTAGCAATCAAACCATACGAATTTATTGGCCAGAACCATTCCATGAAGCAATCACTGGTAATCATTTGTAATGAAAGTAAAAGCTTGTAACCATCGGATTTCTTTTCTAAGAAACACGAACTTTTACACAGAGGTACAAAGAAAAGACACGGATAATCTCTAGAACAACGAAATGTATATGTACATATCAAAATATAATCTTCATCAACAGAGCGTTAAAAACATACAAATCTTCATCTGCAATTCCCTTCTATACATAGAATAGTTAAAGCAGCACTTTCATCTGAACCATAACCAAAAACACCTTTCAATGCAGGTAATATCAAAACTCGCGACAGCCCTTAAAGAAAACGCAAGCATAGAAAAATAACTAGTATTGTCCAACTCATGAGGATACAAGAAAATGTTCTTCGCACCGAAATTAGGAGCATGTTTCCGTGAGATCATCGAGTTGACTAGAGGAAGGGAAGTGGTGACCCCCAATTTGCCTCTTGTCACTCGACTATCAAGCTTCATTAACAGGAAGAACCATAGAAACATCCCATGCCTACTAGTGTCAAGATTTATGTATCCCATTACGAATGTTAGAATCAAGAAATCATAACACAAGCGAATGCCGATGAAAAATTCCGATCCCGTGTTAGTAAAATGCTCATGGTTAGATTAAGTCGATCACAAAAGGGAATTGACAACATCAAATCAAAGTAGCTGTATAATCAAAACCAATCATAAATTAAAAAGGAAAAAAAAAAAAGAAGTTTAGGAAGAAATAAATTTAAGTACCACCACTATGAAGCATGGATTGAGACAACATGTGGTCCATGTTATCAAGTCTCTGGTGTATGGATTTGAGAACCGAATTCAACGACGAAACTCTCTTTCTTACACTCGAAATCTTCCCAGCGTACTGCATTATAAACGGCGCCGGCGCATCTTCCAGCAGCTGATCCAATTCTGCCCAAAATTCTCAAAATCAGTTTTTTTTTTTTTCCTGGGAAATTTTGATAAAACAAGATATGGGCAAATGAAAAACAACCAAATTAATTATCTAACAATTAGATTATCATCTTTGGGCAAATGAGTTATGGCCAAATTTGCAAACCCAAAAATAAAAAAAATAAAAAAAAGGGGGAGGGTTACCGCCGGTGAGACGGTCGAGAGAGGAAGACAAGTGGAGTTGGCTTCTGAGAGCGTCCTCTGCTTTGGAATCGTAGTCCTCCATGAGAGAGCTCACCATAGAACTGAGCCCCTTCGCAACGACGTTGTTCTGCTGCTTCTCTGTCTCTGCTTCTGCCTCTGTCTCTGTCTTTTCCATTCTATTTCCGACGACCGACAATGATGAAAATCCACACAAACAATTAGATTGCAAAATATGATGCCCGAGAAATTATGTTCATTTTCCCAACTTAGGTTATTATTGTTTTTTTTTTTTTTTTCAATTTTTTCCTTTTTTTTTTTTTTTTTTTTGTTTGAAATTTTGTTCCTGAATTTGAAAGAACACTAGTATTGGCTTTCCAATTTTCTATTTCCCTTTTAGTTTTTTTTTTTTTTTTTTTTTTGTGCCGGGATTGGTATTTTTCGTTGTTACCCTACGAGCTAGACAAATTAGGGAGTCATACAATGAGACTTCCTCATTTTATCCTATGGGATTAAAAAATTCTGACCATTGGATTAAAGTCAAGGGTCAAGAAAGGTTAAAGACCATCTAATGAATGTGAATCGTCCCACACACAACCGTAATCTCAGAACCAGATTTTTAAAAAAAAAAAAACCCACGACGGACCAGCATCCGTTGACACGAGGGCGGGCGATCTTCAGATGGCGTCGACGGCGACGGGAGGCTGAGTACGGAGTCGAGACGGAGGCCGCGAACGGCGATGGTCGGCGTCCCCATGGCCGACGGATCTTGAAAATCTCGAACCGGCCCGGTTCTTTGCCATCTCCGTCGCCGGCGTCGTCCACGCGATTCGCGACCTCGCCCTGCACCCTCGACACCCCTGGCCCGCCTCCTCTCCCTCGCGATCTAGACCGTTTAAGGGTTGGCACAAAACTTCGGCGAGCCCACGAAAGAGGGTCTCGCCCCAAGTGGCAGATGATGGGTGTGGAGGGGCGACGGCGACGAGGTTTGGAAGGTCGAGGGTCGGGCAAGGTTTGACCCACAACTGCCGGCGGGAATCAAACGGTGGTTAGGGGAGATTTCGGCAGTGGTGGGTCGCGCTAGGTAGGGGACGGATGGGGTTGAGCGCTCGTCGGCGTTCTCGCTGTCCTGGGGTTGGGCGTGGTCGGGGTTCTCGCCCTCGTGGCCTCGTCGACGTTCTCGCCGTCGTGGGCTTGGGCTCGCCGTCGTCAGTGGAGGAGGGTGTGGATTGGTGAGGAGAGTTTTTTTTTTTTTAATTATTATTTTAATTTTAAGTATAATCACATATTCAAGAAAACATTTTAATTTAGTGCACCTTTCTAATCCGTTCGTTATCTTGGATCTTATCTAAGAGGTAAATTTTTTCTTGTCAGACAAATTAGTATCTACATTAAAAATCTTAACGATTTGACATGTCAAATTATAAAATCTATCATATTAGTAATCCTTTTTTAAAATAACTTTATCAACTTGTTTTTAATTTTTTTTTTTAATGAAAATTGGCATATAATTGGCACCGGGGTAGTTAATGAGGTGCAAAAATGTTTAGACAAGATCATACAAATCACATGTTAAAATCGTCTAAAATTTTAGAGAGACGATTTACGAAAAAAAGTCATTTACATAAATATTTAAGTCAAAAACTATAATTTAAAAAATATATATTCTTTTATTTATATGAATGTCTTGATATTTATAAAGATTATTTTAAGATTTGAATAAATAAATAATTGATAAAAAAAATGAAAGAAAAGATATTTAAAAGCTTTCAGATTAAGCAAATCTTTTATTAAATGAAAAAAAGATCATTTACTTGATTATTATAAAGAAAAAGAATCATAACATGTATTAATTATATGAGATATGAAAAATATTCATTATGATAAACAATTGATTATTAAGATAAATTTATCGTGAATATATTAAAAATGATATTGTAAAAAAATATTAAACACTTTAAAAGCTAAAAAAGATATCATAATGATATATTATAAAATAAGAACATCATAATGATATAATAATATCGTAAAGAAAAAAACATAACACATTAAAAAAAGTATATCATAATGTTCTACTAATTACCATAAAAAAATAAATAATTTCATATCACATTTAAACTTTATAAACTATCTCTTTATAAAAAAAATTTTGAAACTATATATTAAAATAATACTAATAATAATATAAAAAATAAATTCCATAATAATGTAACAATTACCATAAAGAACATAAATCATACAAAAAAAAAATGTTTCTAATACACCTATATCATAGTTTTTTTTTTTTTTTTTTGAGGTTTTTAAAAAACTTGTATCATACTTAAGGAATAAGATTATAAAAAAATATAAATCACACTAATAATTAATCACTGTAATAAAAAGACTAGTTATTAAGATAAATATCTAAAAATGATGAACAAATAAGAAAAAGGAAATAAAGAATCTACTAAGGGAAAAATGATGATAAATATGGTAAAATGACAAAATGAGTAGTACAAGTACTTGTTTCTTTGAAAATGGACATTTACGTACTATTAAAAAAATGACATATTTTAAAACAATGTTATAAAAATAGACTTTTTGTGTAATTATTTTACAGAAAACAAAAAACCAAAAAAGATCACTAATGAAACTAGAGTCCACCAGCAGGCTTATTTAACTACTGCCACGGTAAACCTAATGTTGTATACAATTTATTGGTTAGAGAGAGATCTTAAAATGACATTGTGAAGCATTAGATCTTAATATAATCTTAGAAGTAGAAAAAATAAATTATCATCTATTCATATGTTTACTTAACAGATCATGAAAATTAATTCAATCTGAAGAAAACCATGAAATACTAATTTTGTAGGACTCACACAACATAAGAAATGATGTGTTTGAAATATCAGAGTGTCGTAGGCCTTAGTGCATGGGATGGGTCAGAGTCAATTGCAACGTTGGACCATTAAAGCTAGAATCACAATCAATCCTACATAAGGAAAGCCAACTTGAAATGATTAACACCTGACAAAATTTAATCTAAGGGCCGAGGCCATGCCGTAATAGTTAAATTATCAAGATTAAACTAAACCTCATTTTTCACTGTTAGTTTATCAATCCATTCAAAAAATTTAAGCTATTAAGAGATGAACCAACAAGAGTTTTATATTCTAACACCCATATACTCTAGAATCTAAAACAAGAGTGAGTAAGAGGGAAAATGTACACATATTTTAATATCATTACTCGGACTCTGTTATTTTTTATTTTTAATATATATATTCTGAGTTCAGTTTTTAAAAAGTTTTCCTCGCAAGAATCCCTATTTTTCTCAACCTCGGAATTTCAAACAAATCGTGAAATCAAGGATCAAGCACGTAGCACGTGTTGGGATCTCGTGCATCTAAGAAAAATAGAGAGTGATTGGTGAACTCAAAGCAACATGCTTTAATGCCATCTATAAGAAAATTACTTGCTCATCCTCAAAGCTCAAAAGGGGTAGAAAACTAAAGAAGCAAGGACCGCAAAGTAGTTACAACTTCACACACAAGGAGAGATGGGCCATGGGCCCATTAAGGCCCATTTTGGGAATTAACAACTGGGCTATCCTTGATAGGCTGTGTACAGACACAAATTGAAACTTTCTAGGACCACTTTGTGTTAAATCTGCTGTTTAATAATGTATTAATAATCCATGGTACAAAATGAAGCTACCTCAAAGTAATATGTGTGGCTATGTTCAATGGGCCAGATACACTTCCATCATTAAAGGAGCCCCCCAAAAATGGGTCCCCTCTTTCGAAGCCTCGTACACCATTTGATCAGATCAAAAGTGGCAGTACATATTATTATTATTAGCTTCCTAACGGTAGGGCCCACCAAGAATGTACTAGGCATGAGAATGGTAAACCGGACAATGCTTGGAATATCAGTAGTTTTGGTGCAGAGATTTATGCTTGCTTAAAACTGCGCTACTTGTTAATGAGTAGTATCGGGAATACTAATTCTGATCATGACTTTTGAATACCAATTCACGTACAGGTAATGACTTTGGACACCTATCAATAAAAGAATAACAATTTGTATGTCGCATAAGCTGATATTTAAGACTTAGTATTAGAGTCGGTATATGGCCATTGAAGCATTTATGGGCCACACCTTACTAGTTTTTAAGTACCAACTCATGTGATGGTGAGCTGTAATTTTTTTAATTGATATGGCTTTGGATGCCTATCGACAAACAATTGACAATTCGCATATCATATGAGTTATATTAACAGTTGAGATTAAAATCGGTGTACGGTCATTGAAGCATATATGGGCCACACCTTATTAGTTTTCAAGTACAAATTCTTGTGATGGGAAGTAGTCATTTTTCAATTACCATGACTTTGGACACCTACCGTTAAAAAAATGACTACTAATTGTCATATAAGTTAGATATTTAAAAAATTGGGTTTAAAGTCTTGGGTTTAAAGTCATTGAAAGAAGGGCCACACCTTACTAGTTTTCAAAGCCCATTAAAATGGTAAAGATTCCAAGTCCAGTCTATTAAATTCTCTGGGCCCAGTGTCCCCAGACACTTCAAATATGTGGCACGTGACACACCTTTGAACTTGTAGTTGTAGGAGCAGAGGAAGAAACCATTCAAATTTGTTAAATTTTCATACGAAAAAGATAAAGACAATTCTCTGATAGGATGTGTAAGAAAAAAAAAACAAAAACAAAACTATGTTGGCAATATAAAGTTTTGATCATTGCAAACAATAATCATATTAGATTAAGAAAAACATGATATAATGACATGACTTCATAAAAATCTAACGATTTAAAATTATATATCAATGTTAGAGTATTTTATTGTATTATATTTCAAAATTCGCCTGAAAGAAAAACTACTGAAAATGACAAATTGAAAGGATAAAAAAACATGTCTACTTTCGCTCCCTTTCATAAAGAATACATGAATATTATTGTTCATTTTAGAAATGATGATAACCATTAAAAATATATATATACAAAGCTTTATGGTAAAACAGTGATTTTATCTCACTAGTAGATACTATTATTTTAGTTATTAAATTAACTTCTTAAAAGATCTCATCTATGACTTCGAATAGTTTTTGTTTTACACGAACACTCATAGATCATACCGTTGAAATATTAATATAAACAGCAGTATTTATCAATAACGTAAAAATACAGTTCTTATGTACCTCTTCAGAACTAAGAATTAAAAAGGGCAGAGATGATATGAAACTGCATTTTGCAAATCCAGGAACCAATTGGATATAAAATTAGTTGCTAGCAAAGAAGAAGAAAGGGAAAACTCAGAGCAGAAGTAACTATCCATATATATATATATATATATTTCATATATCTGAAAAGCTAATTGGCAGGAGTAGTTCCGGTCTACCATATATCAGCTTATTAATTAAGTAACTGGACTGGCACAGTCAAATGATTATGTCTTCTCGAAGTAAAGAATCATTTTTGTGACATTGAAAACGAAATCTTTTACTGCACTTTATATACAGCATAATATTTCGGTAGTTAACTAACATTATTATTATTGTTATTATTATTAATTAAAAAGACACTAACATTCAATATATATCTGCAGAAGCATGAAAATTTAAGCCAGATGCTTCTCTTGACATAATTTAATATTCATGAATATGTATATATATACATATATATATATATAATGGAAGAAATTGATCCATCATTTGCTGCCATACTTAACATGGTTGCCAAAACCTAGGTAGCAGGAAATGTATAAATGTATGATATGAATATCTATAAGTAATAATACATGTATTCTTATTAAATGCGGAAAGAACACTTGATAAATAACAAATATATATATCTGTGTATATAATATATTTAAATATATATCAAAGTGACCAATTCTAGAACTAATAGAAGCCATTAACTTTTGAGTTGACACATGAATTGCATGTGGATGAGATTGCTCAAATGGCATTTATGCATTTGGTGGTCAAAACCAGAGAATTTCTTTATATATATAATATATATTATATAGTAAATATATATATATACATGTATAAATATGTTGGCTCCACAGTAATAAAGAGATCAAAATGTTGGGGGTCCTGCAATCGCCTTCTGCATTAATATCTTCAATTACTCACTCCAATGGGCTTTCTTCTTTTGACATGAAAAGATGGCCTCCAATCAACTTCAACGACAAGGAATAAGAGGGTTTCCACTAAAACAAAATAAATCAATTTTTTTTTAAATGTGATTGAATGCTGATCATCTTTTTGTGAATCTGATGTCATTTGGAATTTATCATTTTATCCATCAAAATGGGTTCAAATTATTTGGTTATGTTTATTAGAGATTATGATTGGTACGGATTTGAGCTTTTGGAAGTTCTTTATTATGATTCGATGTCATTTTAATTGTCAACGAAAAAACAAAAATGTAATTTTGTTGTAGACCATAGAAATTAGAAACCTAAATATGGTTGCAGGTTCAGCTGCATAGTAAATTGACATCATTGCATTTGAGGTGTTAAGGTCCTAAGTTCCAATCTTCCCATCCCGAGTTCAAGAAAGAACGAAAGACAACAAAAATAAATAAATAAATAAATAAATAATGATTCCCTCTCCTCCATTCATATCTATCCCTTGATCTCTCTCAAATAGTCAAACCAAGAAGAATCACAGCTCTATCGAGATTTTCATTGTGTTAGTGCTCCACCTTATCATGGAGGTTTCATCTTATGATTTGTCCATCGAGATCTCTTTGGATTCATCTTATTTGTATGCGACTATATCTAAAATCTATCTCTGATATCATTTGTTGACCTTGATCTTGAGGTTTTATCCTACAAATTTAACCTATTAAATATACGTACTAGTTAATGTAGAACTGTTATTAACACACTCGTAATAATTTCAACGTGGGGAAACTGTACACAACCATAAATATGAAACTGTATTCTCCGTAACATAAATATGGGACTTAAATTCAAGAGTTTAAAGGTGAAGAAGGGACAACTCTTTTTTATTTTTGGGTACTGAGAGAGTGGTTCCACATCTTGGAGCTATTAACTAATTACCATCGCAGCAGACTATAACCACTAGAGCAATTAATAATGCCATTAACTTTCCTACTTAACACTTAATAAATTTAGCTTCCAAATTAGTAAATTAACAGCCGAAAAGGAAAACAAAAGCAATAAAGCCCCTCATAACCATTACCTAAAGTTCATCCATACAAGCCACTTAACTTTTCACCTAAAAGAAAAGGGAGAGAGAGATATATATGTGTGCGTCTTTATGTATACGAATGCTTTCCTATCCGGCAACCAGACATAAACGGTAATTATAATATCATATTTTGAATAATGTAATAATTAGTTACTTTATATGTAATTTTTTTTATTTAAAATTTTGTATAAATGATATGTATCACTGAACGTTATTATATTAAAATCAATTAGTTACTTTTAATATAAAAATTGGTACTGAACATTCTCCAATTAATTGGACCGAGAACTCCTGCGTGTGTGTGTGTGTATATATATATATATATATATCTTTGTATGTGTGTGTTTATATTAGATAGAGAACTGGCGTTATTGAAGTTGAAATCTATAATTGAAAGAGCTTGGCAGCTTGATAGTGGAAAGAAAGCAGACAATGCAGTTCCTCATTTAACCCATGTCGCTCAGAAGTACAATTGTACGGACTTCTGAATATGTAAACATGTTTTTTTTTTTAATCTTTCTTTTTCTTTGACTTTATTGTTTACTTGAAGGATTATGGACGAGCCAAAAATTATATGTGTAGATGCTGGATATCTACTGTCAAATTTTAACCGGAGTTAGTCAATATCGTTAAATCAAAATGTATTGGGCCCCCGGGAATTGTAATGAAACTCATAAATACAATCCAGTATAAACATAATAAAATAAATAGAAACAGCATAGAATTTGATGACACCACAATTTAGAGAGGTTCGCCCAACAAGTGCTACGTCCTCTGTGACTGATGCTTCTATGTATACGAATGCTTCTGGGATACAAGAAGAACTATGATTCTTAATTGAATAAGGGTACTGTAAAAGGATGCTTTTCTATTCTGTAGAAAAGAGAGTTTTTCGTCCCCTTTGGTCAGGGGGGTCTTCCTCTATTTATAGAGGAAAATTGATGGGTCCGATCCCATAACTGATAGCAAACAGTTATTGCTTATCATTCGTGGGACACGTGTCATGACATGGAATTGGTAGTTACCCATATGAATCGCAGATAATGGGTCTAGCGGTTACTCGTATGAGTCACAGATAATGGGCCTCTGCGGTTACTGATATACAGCCATTGGTGATCATGTATTTGTCAGTTTTCATACAGACATAATACGTCATATATCCATCGTAGGTTCGATTGTAATAGGAGACGCTCCTTATGATTTGTATTATAAACGAGCAACGAACGGTAAGAAGGAAATAAGGCTTCGCCCTCATAATCCATCGTTCGTGGCTTATTAGAGATTCCATCAGCTTAGGATCATATTTGACGCGAACGTTCGATGCTCGATTGTAAATGTTCGTAAATATCAAAATGACTTGGAATCATTGCATGGGTCCGGCCCATTTGTGAGGTCGATCGACGTTTGAGGCTCGAACGGGTCAGTGAATTGGGACTGGCCCAACTATGAGGTCCGAAATGTAATCGGGGGTTCGCCGTTTGTCAGATAAACTGTTAAAGCTAACGTTTTAAAGGGAAGACGAAGTCTAACCCCAACAGATAGCCCCCCAGTCTATCGAGCGATGGATCCTCGATAGAGTGTTTGATCATACTCGATAAAAATTCGCATCAGTCATTGTTACATCAGATCAGGAAGATCGGAACGGACTGACGAAATACTCGATGGGAAATCTCGAGACTTGTGAGAGAGGAAATCTCTATACACGTGGCGAGTACTGACTGGATGTTCTGTAACGGCATTGGGATTCGTACCGTTATGGCGCAGGTCTGAGCTGGCGTGCGCGAGATTTCAGGGTTTGCCACGATTGGACGTACGATCGTTTGAGCGGGAATTCGAAAGGTTATGTCACCCCAGCCGTTTGATCAGAGATTCCCAGGAAATCAGGATCGTTGGTTATACAGCCAAGCTATATAACGATTCACACGATATCATTTCCCCTTATATTTGCACTTGAAGCGTCTGAGAAAATCCAGAGCGTCCGAGATATTCCGAAGTCACAGAAATTTTCAGGCAAGATTTCTCTCCGTTTTCTCTCTCTTTTGAGCAATTTTGGTTCGGTAAAACTTTATTTCATCTTGTTTTTGAGTCTTTCCGGTCGTTTTTGGCATTTCTTTCGGGTAAATATTCTGGTTAGAGGTTTTAGTGAGGTTTTGTTTGAGGGTTTTTCTCGGGTTTTAGAGTTCTGTTCTTCGTGTTCTTCCGGAACTTCAAGAAGGTTTTGATCCGTTAGGGTTTTAGATCCGAAACTTCTCCACCGTTCGTCGACAATTCAGTTTGTAAATTATGGACAAGGAAAAACAAATCGTCGAAGATATAGATGTAGAAGTAGAGTGGACGAGCACAGACTCTAGTGATGACAGTTCTGATGACGAAGAGTGGACATCTGCGATTCGTCAGTCGAGAGTTGAACATGAGATTTCACAAAGTCGAAGGGATGCTGAAACGAGCAATCAGGCATCCGAAAGAAATCGACCGGCGAGCACTTCAGAGACTAAGGTTTTGACGATTCCTCCCATCGCTCGACTGACGAGACCACCGCGTCGTCTAAGTACCGAATCTCTTCTTCGAACGTCGAACCCAAGATCCGTCTTGACAGAAGACGATCTGACAGAGATTCGAGGTCGTTTTGGTTTTCCAAACGAAGTTCAGCTACGTCTCCCATTCGAAGGTGAACGAGCAGACACCGTTTCTGAAGGATGGATATGCATGTATACCATCTACTTTGAGTGCGGTCTAAGACTTCCTCTTCCTCCTCTCCTTGTCGAGTGCATGCATCATTACCAGCTTGCCATCCCGCAATTGATGCCGAACGGGATGAGAGTTTTCTTAGGTTTGACAGTGTTGGCGGACGAAGCGAGCGTCGAGCTAACAGTGGATGACGTCCTCGCCATTTACTATCCACAAGAAAACTCTAAGGACCGAGGACGATACTCGATGTATCCGAGGAAGAACAGACAAGTTGTTGGCGAAATGAAGAACGCCGATAGATACTGGCAGGACCATTACTTTTTTATGTTGGTAAATGAAAAGTCAATGGGAGGACTTGCCAATTCGTTTTTTCCATTATGGGGGTTTCTTCGTAAGTATCGAGCATAGAGCGTCGAACATATTCCAAAGACATCTTGTATTATGATTCTAATATCATTTTTGTTGTATTGCAGGCCAAGAATCGAAGAAACCGCCACCGAAAGCTCTCTTGTTCGAAGAGAAGCTTGAACGGTTGCTCGCGCTCCCGAACAGAGAGTGGAACGAAATTCAAAATCCAAAGCGACTACGAGCGTCGAGCCTTTGGAAGGACTTCATCGAACTCCCGACAGGTATTCCTAAACGAGTTCCTTCCTGGGTAGATTGGCCGTTCGTGATCAGGGGAGCGTTGAAGAGACTCTTCGGTTCTCCACTGTTCATCGAACCGTTAACTGACGAGGAGGCTTTAATCGCAGAGTTTGCTTTGAATACGATGGATATCGAGTTTCCGTCTCCCAAGGATCTACTCGCTAAAAGGAAGGCAGCGAAGGAAGCTGCAAGGCGAAGGCTGCTGCATCTGCTGGAGCGGCTGAGAGCTCTGCCAAGCCCAACGAGCCAGCGCCTTTGCCTGTGCTTGAATCATCCCCTGAGCCTCCAGCGAAACAGCCGTCCCCAAGCCGAAAGAGGAAAGCTGTGGAAAAGGGCAAAAAGAAAGTTCCTGCAAAAGGAACAAGAAATCCAAAGCCCCCTCCGTCGAAAATGAAGTCGAGCCTTCCGCTTCCAAGAGAGGCATTCGGGTGGAGGTCGATTTGCCAGATCACGTGAGCCTTCTTGAAGACAAGAGGGCGACCGTTGAAATTATGAAGCAGCTCATTTTCTCCAACGGATGTCGATATTCTACGCGGAGATCGAATCCAGACGCATTTGGACAACATATTATGGGATAACTTGAAGGTGCGTGTTTATGAACTAAAAACATTTACTTTGTTTTTATTATTGTTAAATTAATACGTTGTAATGTTTCAGGTTAGTATTCAAACGATGGGACTCATCTATCGGACAACAGATAGAGTTTGCGAGCATAGGCTTACGATCGACGATCTTGAAGATCGAAATAAGCAGCTCGAGGAGAAGAACAAGCAGTGGGAGGAGAGGGTTCTGAACGTCGAACGCTTTTTGGTGGTGTGAAAGCAAGCGCTGAGGGTTTGACTTCGGAGCTTCAAAATGTAATGCGATCGAGCGAAGAAATATCACACGATGAAAATCATGGTTGATAAATACAATGAAGCGCAAGAGAAGATTCAAACCCTTGAAGCCAGAACACAGCACTCACCACCAGAATCACTAATGCGTTCGAGGAAGCTACCCTTAAAGCTCGGTACGACATACTGAAGGAATACAGACAAGGGCTGCTCGTCGATGCTGAAGTCGACGAAGAAATCGAGCTGTACGAAGATCCAACTGGCGAAGCTGGACCTTCATCGTATGTCCTGACCCTCCTGTGGCTGAATCGGATGTTCCTATCGCTGAACCTGCAGCCGAATCAAATGCTCCGAACATCGAGCCCTCTGCTGGAGTCCCTGAGCTTCTTGTGGCTGAATCGGATGTTCCTATCGTTGAACCTGCAGCTGAATCAAATGCTCCGAACATCGAGCCCATTGCTGAAATATCTGAGCCTCAAGAGACGGAGGATTAATTTTTCTTTTGTAATTTCAATTTTTCTTTTCATTAGAACAATGAGTTTTATTGTAAAAAATTTATTTTATTGAATTAGTGAGAAGTTTTGTTTGCACATTTATTGTCATGTATAAATATGCAATGTGTGATGATAATTTCGTTGAATCGAACGTTAGCTAACGAATCCTTACAACGATCGATCTGTAAAGATCCAATAACAATTGTAAGATTACGAATCATCAATTATGTTGGGACGATCGCTAGATGTTGAATCGAATAGCAGCCGAACTTTAATGTTGTAGATAATCGGAAATACACGATAGTGAATCGTTAGGACGAACATTCGTTAAGACGAACGTTAGATGTTGAAATGAAATCGATCGATTCGTATTGTACGTTAGGAAACATTA
>CM046369.1:3539359-3556300 GCA_025413025.1 Ficus hispida | reverse complement strand
CCACCAAGAGCTCCAACAATGCAAGCAAATATGAAATACCCAGTAATTCTGTGCTCATAAAGATGAGCTCTGCCAGATGGTCCTTCACTCACAATCCTCCTCCTGCCATTTTCTCTCTCTCGAATTCTTAAAAAAAAAAAAAAATTTGTTTCTCTCTCTTAAAAACATCTGTCACAAACATGAACACATTTGATTTAGAGCAGAGAACAGAAAATAGCACCGCTTCATATGTAGGAGCCCAGGAGTCAAACTTAACGAGTTCCGTCTTAGAAAACAATGGTTTTTTGCTTGAAAATTTATTCAATTCGTCTAATATTATATAAACAAATATGTAAATATATCCTTTATAATTTCTATATACAAGACAAAGATGAGTAGAAAAGAAAGAAATAAATAAATTATGAGAAAATGACCTGTAGAAAATTGATGGAATCTTTGATAATTTGAAGGTCTACTTGCAAAAGTCAACAGTCAGCATTTTTGTCCCCACTCATCTGCCACTTGATCTTAAAAAAATTTTAACCATGCAAATTGCAAATCGAAACCAAAGATGTTGTTAACGAAGTGGTGTGACAGGCTAATAAATAAGAGATATTGTATAGAATTATGGTTAGATTATACCTATAATTAGGGCCAAATAAATTTTCGTGATTAGATTATAAGATAAAGAAAAAAGAAAGTTTTGAAATGAGGTTAGCATGAGAAGATTTTTTTTTTTTTTTTTTTTTTTGACAAGTGCATGAGAAGATACTCTTTCCGAGTCGGGGGAGAGAAAAAAAAATTCAATTTTATAGGTAGAAAGGAGAAGAGGGAGTTGAAAATTAGTTTCTTTATATTTTAAAAAAAAAAAAAAACTACTAATAACTTGTAACCATAAGACAGCTAATATAGGGATAAGGGGGATGAGTTTGGCCAAACTCTTGGGATTTAATATTTAAAAATCAAAAAAACAAAAAAGAGAAGGAAGGACGTTTGAAACTACTAATACTTATCCAATAGTAATATATTAAATATTTGCCAAGTTGGCAGAGTTTATCCCAATAATCCCTGAATTCAGTTGCCACGTGCTTTCTTCTGTTTATTATAATATATATGTGATGTCTTCAGTTTTCAATAACAGAACTTTACTCTTTCTTTTATTAAATATATATATATATATATATTCACACTTTTTTCAATGAAAATAAAGAATAAAGAATAAAAAACGACACCCGAGTCGCCCATCCTCTTTCGGTTTTTTTTTTTTTTTAATTGGTTAAGGACCATATTTCATCATATTGGTAGAGCTTTTAGATTAGACTGTTTATAAAATAGGTATTAGTATTACTTTTTTTTTTTAATAAATATTCTGAACTTATATCTCATCCCCCATATTGTGTTAACCCCAATTTTTAAATCTTATTATGACGACCTTATTAAGTTTATGGATAGGAGTAATTACTTGAAAATTTCTTATATTAATAAGCACCCAAAAGGGTGAACGGAATGATTGTGGGCTCACTGTTTAGACTCTCGTTAAAAAGTATTTTAAGATTCAAGTCACTTACTTTGTCTTAGGGTGTTTCATATACGGGAAAGTGAAGGAATGTCCTTTTATTTAGAAATCCTTTTTTTTTTTCCCTTATATTCATGAATGTCATAACGGATCTTACTTTTTGTAGATTAAAAATATGAATCACATATACATTGTGACCTGAATTTTAGGTCATATAAATATTATGAAATGTTATCTAATTCTCATATATTAGTAGATATATATATATATATTAATATAATTTTTTTTTCTTTTTTCTGGCTTGCTGCCAAAAGCACAAGAGTTGGCCAAAATTGGAATATTCTTCATTTCATTGTGGAGTCCCATGAGTTGTCGTTGAAGTGGTAGAACATTATTTTTGTAATAATTGTGCTTAAGAATTATGAAGGTGTTGAAGAGGGAAAAGGGCAGGTTGGTGAATGATGATAGGAGTTAGGTGTTCATGGTTGCTAATGGAATCATGTTTTACTAACTACTAGCATCACTTTATACGAAAATTTTTTTTTTTCAAAAATTAGATGTCAAATTAACATCATTTCTGTGCATAGTACATAATATTATTCCCATTTTTATATCTCCTTGATTGTCTTTTTATTTCTTATTTGAGATGTTATTAAAATTTAACAGCCTAATTATATAAATAGAAGCCATATACTAAAAATATTTGAACAATTCACTTAGGTGTCAATATTGAATAGAGAAATCAATGAAACATGAAAATAAGAACCTTAACATTATTTATATATATATATATATATATATATTTTTTTTCCAAAAGAAAGACACAATATATATTAAAATCAATAACCGTTTTGAAAAAATTAAAACTTAGATACCAAATAAACTTGAAAAACTTTTATGGTATGATCTCATATTTCAGACTATCAATAAGAATATTTTTTTAATTGTTTAACTGATCCATAAATATCATTTATATTATATTTGATATCTAAAAGACATTTTAATTGAATGAATTTTATTTTTTAAAAAATTTCAACTTTACAGGATATCCTCTGTTACCCAAAAAGTGGGGAGGTGGGGTTGGGGGGGGGGGGGGGGGGGGGGGGGGGGGGGGATCTTATCCATATGACTCAATTATCAATTTGTTTTTTATTTTTTATTTTTTTTAAACTTTAATATAAATCTATAACTTTTTAATTGGACTCTCACTTTTTACCCCTTTCCATTTTTTTTTAATTGAAAATGTGCTCCCACTAAAAGTTTTAACGTATAAGCTTATTATAACACCCATAAATTATAAGTCCAGCTTATCTTAGACGATAGTTGATGACTAATAAAGAAATAATAAGGAACGATAATTTCTTAGCTTTCCTAATAAAAATAAATTAAAAAAAGGTAATGATGAAAGACAATCACACATTTAGTTTTTTTTTTTTTTCCTTTTTAAATTTAAGTATAGCTTGAAGAAAATTTTCCTCTCCCCTCTAAATCTCTCGGTGAGAAATCTAAACCTATGAACCTTTTTTTTTTTTTTTTTTTTTAATTTTTTAAAGGAATTAATGAAGAGAGAAAGCAACAATGGTTAATACCATTAATAACACCGTGATAAGGTAGAAACCAGTCGAAGAAACCAGCAATTTTAATTTGTTATTGCCTCGTCATATACTTTAGAATTCACATTCAAATAAAAAAGAGTTTCATACTTATTAACAGGCACCGGACTATATTTAGTTTATTTTTTATTTTTAAAAATGTTCAAGATTTAGGCGTCATCTATCTAAGGGAGTGTTTGGATGCATAATCTAAACTTTAAAATTACAATATAATTTTTGTCTTTTTTTTTTTAGCTTCACTAGTTACACAGTTTTATAACGTAAATTTTAAAAGTTCATAACTTTGTATAGACAAGTCCAAATGAGATGATTTTTTTTATTTATATAAAATTTCAACAAGCTCCATATTGATATATATTTTTTTCCAAATACATTTTAAGTTTTTATACTTTCTAACTTCAGCAATTCAAACATCTTGATAAATCTATAATCAATTTAAACTTAAATTTTACAATCCAAATCTTAACACCAAACGTATATTAAGATTTTTCCGATCAATGATGGAACCATATAATTGCGAGTGATAACATACACCCACACTCAGTATTTAACAACTTATACTTTAGTTTCAAAATTTTTAGATGTACACTCATTTTATAATTGTGGCCCACTTTAATAATTGAAATTCGAGTCTTAGAAATGGGAGACTTGTTGGCAGGATTGATTGAATGGTTAATGAACTCATATTTTATTATTGAGGTCTAAAGTTTAAATTCCTTCCCTTCGATTTAAAGAAGCTGTTAATTTCATTTTTGATTAATGAATTATAATATAATCTCGTTTTAATTCATGAACTATAAAACATCATAGAATAAGTTATCGAATTATAAATATGTTCCATAATTGTCTTTCCCTTCAAAGATGGTGAAAAATTGGAATGTAATTATCATGCAAAGATCAAGATTAATTTTATTATTAAATATTAAAGCACAACCGTTTTAAGAATTTTTGACATTCAAAATTATTATGGAACAAATTAAAAGTTTGATGGTGACAATGAGATAGGACTTTTTGAAGTCGGGGGTGGAGGACCAAAAAAGAAAAAGAAATGTAAGGAAAGGAAAGGAAATAAATCATTTAGAAGGGAAGAAAGAGGAAAAACAAAAAGATAAAGGCCAAAAAATTAAATAAATTTCAATGAAATGAACATATGACAATGTAGTGATGCATTAAAGGACATGATATTCACATTCCAAAAGAAAAGAAAGAAAAAAGGACCCAAAAAAAAAAAAAAAAAAAGGAAAAGAGAGGGCTGGTTTTGAACATTTCTTCTCCACTGCCTTAAAGACGTCACCTTTGTTTTTCTACTTTTCTCTTCTTCCTCTCCAGTGCTCTATCTCTGTCTCTGCACAGGACCACCTTACTAGGGCTCCGCCATCTCTCTCCAGATTCAGGTATCTATTTCTTTTCCTTTTTTTTTTTTCCTGTTATATTCTTGGTGTTGATTTATTTATCTACATAATTTTTGGTATTTCTGGTAAATTTCTCGCTTTGTTGATGAAATCTGTGGAATTTTGGTAAAGTTCGCTTCTTGAGTAAATCGTTTCAATCTCCATGGAGTTTCGGTTAATTCATGGGTTTACATACATGATTTGGTAATGGGCAGATCTGGGTCCTCGTGTTTGGTTGCTGAGAAAATATGGGAATTTGGAAAATTAGAATTTTGGGTTGTTACCCTTTTTTATTTTTTCTTAAGGGTGAACGTTTCACTTTAGCGAATAGGTGTAATTCCGTTGGATTTACTTGTGTGGAGAATTTTCCTTTATGGGAATCACTCTATGTGAAGTTTTGTCCGACAGACAGACCGATTATTTTTGGTGCCCAGAAGAAATCTTATTATTAGTAACAGATCTAGTTCAGAACTTAGGTTGATAAAGTGGTTGTTTGTATGCCACGGGGCATTTGGTGGGGTGGTAAGGTTGCTCGTTCTTCTCGAGAGCTCGAGTTATTCGGGGACGCCTTGCCTCCCCTTCGTGTAAGGGATCCATATGTAGGCTGCTTGTTCTCCTTGAGAGTTTGAGTTAGTCCCACCGTGGCGAGCAGACATATGGACTATCCACTTCGTGAGGGATTCATATACCATGTGGTGCCTCCCTCTCATGTAAGGGATTCATAGATAGGCTGCTCATTCTCCTCAAGAGTTCGAGTTAGTCCCACTGTGACTAGCGGCATATGGGCTATCCACTTTGTAAGGTATCCCATATGCCATTTGACGACGACTTGCCTCCCCTTCGTGGGGATCCATAAATAGGCTGCTCATTCTCCTTGAGAGTTCAAGTTAGTCCCATTGCGGCAGGCAGGGATATATGAGCTATCCACTTCAAAACAATCACTTTTTTATTCTTTGTTTCTTTAATGATAATTATGGCAGGATAAGATAGTCTGTTGAAAGTATGGTATGGCTCTATCTAGTATCTATTAGAATTAATTACCCTTTATTCTTTCTGCTTTCTGCTTTCTGTTTTGTTATAACCAGGTTTTCTTCGGTGCTCATTTGAGTGCTTGATCATAGCTTCCATGGCTTGCAGTTAAATTATTAAGTTTCGATTATAACCTTTGTGATCTTATTCTTTTGTGTTAGAGGGCTCTTTTTAGTTTTTACTAGTGTGCGCTACATTATCTTGTGTTTCTCTGCATTATTTTGTTGCGGATCTGTACAGTTAAGAGTCCATTTTGTTTGAATTGTGTTGTGAGAATAACTCCTTTTTTTTTTTCTTTTTTTTTTTTTTTGGCAGGAAAATTTGCTTAAAATGGTTGATTTTTGGTGGTGTCAACTATCCGAGCAGTGTCATCTGCATAAAGAGAAGTAGAAGGATTAAGCTTAATCTGTACTGATTTATTCTCTAAATGGAGGACGAAAACGGACTTGAGCTTAGCCTGGGTCTATCTTTTGGTGGGTTGTCTGCTAAATCCAAGGGTAAAAATGGCAGCTCTTCAGATATCAAAACTGAAGAAGGCGATAGAGGAAATAAATTAGTGGATGATTTTAAGAATTTTCTAAATGCTGGGGCCCAGAAACAGGACTTGAGTGCAGGCTCCCAAAGAAGTGATTCCCTGAAACCTAAGGAGAACTTTTTCAATGATCTCTCCAAGACCAATGTTGATACAGATGCTCCGGTGGACTTGAATGGGAAAGGCGTCTGGGGGAGTAACAGTAAATCTGCTGAATTTGAAGAGGAAAAACGAGCAGAGTCTGGTAGCAAGCGCAGGATGTTCTTTAATGAGACGAGCCATCAAAAGAAGCATGAGAGAGAGGCTCATTTTGCCGATATAAATGACAAGACAAGAGCTTCACACATTTCCTTGACAACAGAAGATGGCTCAACTGCCGAAAATGAAGATGTGGCGGAGTCTGAAGTGGAGGGCTCAACATCAAGGCTGGTTCTGCAGAATGATGATGGCTCCAAAAGATTCATTGGAATAGGGGGCTCTTCTGATGGTCAAAAGGAGGTATGTGGAATTTCCGATTCGAAGGTTGTGGACCCAAATGGGCAAAAGAGATTCAACAGTACATCTGAAAATGGATTGAAGCTTGGGAACATATCTTATGGGGGTTCGTTCCCGGGGCAACCCGTAAACATTATGAATATGCCTTTCCCGTTACCTGTGAAGGAGGCTAACTCTGCTGCTGCGCAAAGCACGTCGGCCCATCCGCTGCCTGGAGTGCAGGTGATGCCCACAGCAAATAGCGAGGTGCCAGGTCCCCGGCCTGTGTATCCTGGAAATTTGCCTCTAATGTTTGGATATTCACCTGTCCAAATCCCTATGTTGGATAAGGATAATTCCTGGGGTTTGGTTTCTCAGCCGCAACAGTTTCAACCTTCATATGTGGGAAGAGGACCCCCAAACTCAGGTAATTTGAAGGGTTTCAATTCAAGATATTTGCGGGTTTCTCGGGATACGATTATCTATAGCCTCTATTCAAATTTCAGATTCTACTGATATTTTAACTATCGAGTTCTTTGCATTTTTCACTATTGATTATTGATTTCGTTTTACCAAGTTAAGATCGCAAAATGAATTTTTACCCTCCTCTTGTTGATGTAGCTCAAATGCAAGTAATTTCACACAAGTCATCTGAGTCGGCACACCATGATGGGAGGACTACGGAACGGGCAAAGGTAGATGGAAAACATCAAGCCACAGAAGAGGGCTCCTCTTCTCATGCAGAAGATGATGGAAAAGGAAGCAGCACAAACCTCAGGGTAAAAGATGTACCTGACCGCACTGCAGTGGATGGTTTGTCCCTCGAATTATTGGCTATAAAGCCAGGTATTCATGCAGAGGTGAAATTCGGAGGATCTGGTTCCTGCCCAAATCTGCCATGGGTTTCTACCACGGCTCCAGGTCCAAACGGTAGGACAATATCCGGAGTCACTTATAGATACAATGCGAACCAAATCAGGATCGTTTGTGCCTGCCACAGTTCCCACATGTCGCCCGAAGAGTTTGTTAGGCACGCTAGCGAGGAGCCTGGTAATCCAGATGGCGGCACTGGCCTGGCGACGTTTCCAAACACCAATCCTGCTGCCTCAGCTCAGAGCTGATTCTGTATATGCATATTCAAGTAAGACTTCCTTTTTTTTCTTTCTTCTTTTTTTTTTTTTTTTTTTTTTTTTTTTTTTCAATCTACGAATGTTCCGCGGCGAAACTTGGCTTTGTTTGGGGGGCCATAAGCCTCCTTCCTCTCCCCAGTTGTTCCCACTATACTTGTCCAGGCAAATATTTTTCTTCTACCAGCTCAGTAAGTTACTGAATTTAGTTGTTGTCGTTACGGGCTAGAACTTTGCATCATCATTTTTAGTTCACCAAATAGTTCCTCGCTGAGTATGTTAGTAGTAGTCTCTGTAACTTTGGCTTTTTTAACTTGGGGAGAGGAAATTTCAACTCTACATCTTGCAATGAGGTGATGAGTGGAATTACCGTTGGGCTATGTTTATAATTTCGAAGTTTGCGTAACGTTAAAGCTAACTATAAGTACCCATGAATTCTCTTCAACTCAGTAATTGTTTGAAAATTATAACTCTGTGGGTCCATTTATAGGTCTAGTTGGTTCTTTCTCCTGAAGGTTTTTGTGGTTTATCTTCCTCGTGAGAAAATATGTGTATGCTTGCTTGTTTACCGGAAAAAAAAAAAAAAGAAAAAGAAAAAAAACTTTAAAGCTAACAAAATTGACAAAAACTCGAGCATAGGTTATCAATTAAAATGCGATAGCTTAAGTCATGATCGTCCTGTTAACGCTCTCCAAATGCTTTCAAGCCCAAAACTTGAACCATCCCTACCTATTTAGTTTTATAAGGGGGTTTTTCTTTAATGTGATTTTGACTGGATTTGAAATCCATAAATAATTCACTGGCGGTAAAGATACCCTAAATAGTAAACAATCTCCTTACCTTTAAATGGCAACTTTTTTTTTTTATTTGGAAAAAAAAGTGAAATTGTAACATGTGACTATGCAAATTTGTGTGGTTCTTTGATGTTTGCAAATTTAAGTGACGGTTGGCACTGGCATAATAATAATGGAAAATTGACAAAGAAAGGTATGAGCTTAGAAAAGTAGGTAAATAAATCGTCCGATATCTAATCTCATACTATATGCCAAAGATATTGCTTTGTTGGGTAAGGGTGAAAAAAATGAGAATTAATATCATCCATGAGCTTGGTTTACAGCAAGCATCACCAAATAAAATTTCCCCATTTTTTTAGTTCCTAGTTGGGAAAATAAATAAATTAAAAATTAAAAAAAAAGACCCCACTTATTGTGTCCTATCAAAAGAATGGAAGTGGAGATGGCGGTGTTACTAGCATATGAACATGTGATCAAAGCCGGCTCAATCCCTAGGCAGCTTAGGCAATCTAAAGGCCTCCATTTTAAATTATTTGTTTTTTAGAGGGAAATTATCGTTTAAATTAAAATCGAATATAAACATTCATATCAAATAAAAAACAACCATGTGGTATAAGAGATACAACCCTTGATTAAGACCGATTTTATCAGTAAAATTTGATAAAGCTCAGTGAGGAGTACATAATCCGAAACTTGGTGAAGGGAAAATTCTTTAAATTCCTCGAAAATCCTATAATCGAGCATGTATAAAGCTCTTTTTGAAAAAACATCTACAATCAATGGAATATTTTGATCGATCGAGAAAGAGTCACTCGCAGTACATAAATTGCAACAAACTGTGCCTAGCCATAGTACTAATGGAACTATTAGACACATACCGCTAAAAAACAACTCTCGTGGAACCATACATAAACCGGAGGTTAGGGAACTACCTTCTTTATTAGAAAATTAAAACAAAAAATAAACAACAAAGCATGAATATAAAATAACATCAACTACAAAATTCTCGCCTAATGGGAACAACTACTCCGCCGTATATCACAACTCAAGGAAAATCAATTAGTTCGATTAGGTATAAGAGATCGCGCACTAACTATCAGATTACCAAGGCCTTATTAGATCCCAAACCGTCGGAAATACATTGGGTTAGATTTAGTCAAGAAACTTCCAATTAGGACCATCTGACTCCATCCCCATCAATACCACCGAACCACCGATCACCCTCGCCAGTCACAACAATAGCGGCGGCGAAAGTCCCACTTAATAAAAAACTCTAATGTATGAGAAATACGAAAAAGAGTGAGAGAGAAAAAGGGAAATCCCTAAATATACTACTGTAAATTTACTATTTACTTCTTAAATTATTTGTTAATAATCAATTAATTCATAATACTACATTTTTTGGCAAAAAATTCGTAATACTAAATTATACCTAAAACCGCGTTACTTTCCAAATATCAAAATGGAAACATTTTTTAAAAGGTGGGAAAACACTTTTCTTGTACATTAATGTTCAAATTCCATTTAATGATTCGAGTTTTTTTTTAAAGGAAAAATACTTGAGCACATAATAATGTTAAACAACATAATTAATAAAGAGTATTAGTGTGTGATTGTTAAATTAAATGCTTTCTATAAAATTTGGTCGCTAAATGCTATATTTATTTTAACCCACCTTCAAAGGGCTTCCATCTTTCATCATCATCATCATTATTTTAAATTTGAGTGTGGGGATTTGAACTCTACACCTTTAGATAAAGTCATGTATGATATTACTAATAAGTTATGTTACCAACAACCTTTCTTTTTCACATAGAACAAACTTATTATTTTTCTTTTCAAGTACGAAACACCTAAAAAAAATTGTCTTTTAATTTACTAATAAATGGATATTCACTTGTATATATTTTACACATCCGGAAAAAGAGAGAGAGAGAGAGAAAAGGGCTCAATTTTTTGATTTCGTTTTATATGCTTCTAAAATGGCACTTGTTGTTGTTGTTGTTGTTTTTTTTTTTTTTTTTTTTTTTTTTTTTTTTTTTTTTTGAAAGGCTTGAAATTTTGAAATAAAACCAATTGAATCTTTATAAAGTTTTTACTATTTTCTTTGTTAAAAGTATTTATTTAATAATTTTTAAAAATTTGTTAAAAAGCCTCCTTTAGAAAATTTTCCCAAGGCCTCTAAATTATTTGAGCCGCCCATGTGATGATTCTATAGAACCTGATATTTCATTGTGAAGATCTTAAGCTAATTTCTATACTTTGTTAACGTTTAGTCAACTACTTAGAATCTGTACACGAGTGTACTATAGATTTATATATAATACATATATCTATATGTATACGTACATGTATATGTATATGTATATGGACATTAGACCGTAGAAAAGACAAAAAAAAAAAAAAAAAAAAAAAAACGTAGACAAATAAGTCCCTTATTTGGGCACGTATGTAATATCTGTCTATCTATGATGCTTACGCAATTATCAGCAAAGATTTGACTAATTAATTCATTAATAAGACTTCTTCATCATCCCCTTCATCTCCATGTGTATTTCTTCCGATTTGCTGCCGGGTTTCTTGCATTTGTGTTTGTACTTTGTCCTTACCATACAGCTTGTTTCCCCAAATTGGATGATGATCATAATAATAATAATAATAATAATAATAACAATAATAATAATAATAATAATAATAATAATAATAATAAAACTGTGTTTTGACGACACATGAGCAAATAGGTAAATGACATCATCATCCATGCCACCCTTGTTCTTATAAACATCCAATGTTGACAGAAAATCAAATGAAAAAAAAAAAAAAAAAAAATTTGCCAGTCTCTTTGGTTAAACATTGTTTAAAAATGGAAGGTAGGAATAATTTTTTCATTTCAATGTTGGGACACAAGACTTCTAAAAATTTACAGTTTTCAAAATTGAAATTCAAAGTGTGAAAATAAAATTAGAGATATATTAAAATAAAATTAGACCTATAATTGAGAGACCAAACATTAACTTAACCATCTCTTATTACGTTGCTCACTAGAAAATATTTGGTCGAGTAACTTTCATGATGGCCTAGGCGGTGAGATCAACCTTTGACTTTTCAAGTGGCTGAGAAATTGCTTATTACAACTAACACTTAACTTTAATCATAATTAATTTAAACTCCATCATAAGCCTCTCCCAAATTCTATTCAGCATACACATATATTCATAAATATATATATATATATATACATATATATTATATATGGGTTGGATGTAGAAAAGCTGAAGTATGCAAATATCAAATTCTTTAACCAACATTTATTCATTGCCATTGTTTAGTTGACATGCTCAATGGCTGCCAAGAACAAATGTTGTCACCTCTTAACCCAAATCCTTTAATTAATTAATTTTTATTTTTGCATTATTGCACAAGAAACGCTTGCTAATGACAAAAGTTGCTCCACCTTGTCATCACTACTAAATTAAAAAACAATGATTTAACAAATATAAAAGGATTATGCAAAGAAACAACATCCTAAACCTACTCTAGGGGAAAATGTAACAAGTTTTCCCAGAAAAAAAAAAAAAAAGAAACACAAAATCTCTTTTGTCCTTGCATTTTTGCCAAAAATGCTTAGAGTTCTTGCCAAGCTTCAATCTCTCAACCTTCCCGTGATCGTTTTACATCTAGTTTTGTTGTCGTTTCGTGTCGAAGCACAATCCGGAGGCCCGGATTTTCCTAACCCGGACAATTCGAATTTCCAACCAAGTCTTGTTATTGTCATAGGAATTCTTGGTGGTGTGTTTGTGGTGACCTTTATAATTCTTGCATATGCAAGGCTCTGCTTCAGAAGAGAGCCTGTTCACCGAAATTCGCTTCAAAATCGAACGGCGCTCATTAGCGCGAGCAATAGATTTTCGGGTATAGACAAGACTGTAGTTGAGTCACTTCCTTTCTTTAGATTCTCCTCTCTAAAGGGTTCAAAGGAAGGGCTGGAATGTGCGGTCTGTCTATCGAAATTTGAAGAAATTGAGGTTCTTCGGTTGCTGCCAAAGTGCAAACACGCCTTTCACATAAACTGTATTGATCACTGGCTTGAGAAGCACTCTACATGTCCTCTTTGCAGGCATAGAGTAAGCTCTGAGGATTTGAAACTCATCGCTTACTCGAATAGTAAGCGATTCTTGTGGAACAAGCAATCAGAATCGAGAGAAGACGAAAACAACACGGAGTTATTTGTTCAAAGGGAAGAAAGCCGTGGAGGGTCTTCAAGATTCAGCATTGGAAGCAGCTTTAGGAAGGTTCACGAAAAGGGCGGTGACAAAGAAGGCGAATTGTTGATCCGAAAAGAGGCTAAAGAAGAGAATAGCTTGGAAGATCAGAAAGCGAAAAATAACCTGCATAAGAACAACCACAAGATCATTGCATCGGATTTCATCTTCAACAACAGGTGGAGCAATTTGAGTTCTTCCGACCTCGTATTCTTGAACTCGGAGATGCTCAACGACATGTCAAGCAACAGATTCGCTTCCGTGGATTGGAACATCGACATGCCATCTACAAAAAAAGCCGCGGAGAATGAGGGAATCAGGAAGATCAGGGAGGAGATGGAGCTGAAAAAATCGTTCGAGAGCAAAGTTGGGGCAATTAGTACTTCGGTTTCGAACCCGGTTGTTGGTTCTGCATCAGATGGCAGGGCAAGTACTTCAAGTCACACATCAAGGTCTGTGATGAGCGGTGGTGAGAAGAGATCGGCCTCGGAAATCACCGCCTTTTCAAGGTACGGAGATTCGGGTGCGAAGAACAGGATTGTGGAGTCTTCTTCTTTGTTTGAAAACAGTGTGAAAGAGGAAAGGATAAGAAGAATTTGGTTGCCTATTGCAAGAAGAACAGTTCAATGGTTTGCCAATAGAGAGAAAAGGTCTCAACTTTCTCATAACCCACAAAAACAGCCCTTAGATGTATAGTAATAACGATTAAAATCATTGTTGTTTCTTCAAAAAGTTTGTTTTTCTCCGCAATTCTTATGTTGTTCAAAACTTTTAATCTAAAATTCTTTTTAATCTTTTTTTTTTTTTTTTTCTGATTTTTATGGAATTATAAGCTTCTTGTATATTTTTTAGATACTTCATTTCTAGTATACAAGCTCAAGAGACATGCATACAGCCAGCTATAACATTATTTTCCCCTTATATTGTGCACATGCTTTCATTTTTTTTCCCCCCTTTTGGTCATTAGACTCATTACACATGTTTACGCTTAAGAACAAGTCTTGAGAAGGGAAGACTACAATGTTCACTTAAAGGCTCTACAAGCGGGTCTTATTTCTCGATAAGGAAGACTTTTACATTCATCTTTGTTTATTTTATTTTATTTTATTTTGGGTGAAAAATAAAGGAATTGATTAGTAATATCTTAGGGGGAGTTTGGCATAATCATCCAAACTTCTCAACTCAAACTTTTTTTTGTCTTTTTCTCAAAAAGTTTTTATCTTTTTCCCAAAAAGTTTTTTATTTTTTCTGAAAATTCAAAAAAATTTACTATTTAAACTTAAAAATTTACTATTTTAGTTGGTTTAGCGAGTTTAATATTTTAATGTGTAAGAATTCTAATAAAAGGTATGAAATAAACCCTATCAAAAGAGTTTTATTTTGAATCATCAAATTGTAATATGATTTGTTAGTTAAAAGAAAAACATGTTCAATATTTAGAAACACGAGGAATGCTATGTGCACTGAGATGAGACTCTCTTAGACACTCTCTTTTTTTTTTTTTTTAAGATGTTGCCATTCATTCTTACAAAAAAAAAAAAAAATTTGTCCGATTGTACTTGGTTTTTCTTTTTTTCCTCATAATTTGTGAGCTCTATGCTTTGTTTGTTTGTTTTTATTTTTATTTTTTGGGCCAGATTGGGCTTCTCCAATGTTAGACTTTTTGTTTTTCTTTTTTCTTTTTTTAATCCGATTCTTCACGACTTGCTCCTCATTATTCTAGGGTGGGTTTTGTATAAAATAAACAAGAAAAGAAAACAGAATTAACTTCATTGTATATTTTATATTTTTTCTATTTAGAGATATATCTTTATTAACATAAAGATACCATGGATCAACTCATTTTGAATCAAATAGATTTCAATTGTTCCATTGTCTACAAATACTATGGATCGACCATCTAACTTTCATTTTCTAAGAAAAACAAAAAGATGAGTCAAAAAGATCCTTTCATAAGAAATAAAAATAATTAAATAAATCAAAACAAAACGAAAATCTAATTTTTTTTCCCCCAAAACATAATAAGTGGAATTTATGTTAAATTACCACATAACATTTAAACACATATGCGAAAAATAAAACAACCTTTGACCCAACAATTTAGAATTTATCCTGGAAGTGGAAGAACTACTGAAGCTTCGCGAAACCATCACAAGGGTTTATGCACAAAGAACGGACAAATCCTTATGGGTTATTTCCGAAGACATGGAAAGAGATGTTTTATGTCAGCAACAGAAGGGGCGCGCTCTATCACTGAGCTAATAGCCCGTCGTGCGGGCCTCCCGCTGGGGGCCCGCTATGCCAAAAGCGAGAGAAACCCCATCCCCCTCTTTCCTTTTTTACGCCCCCACGTCGCCACACGGGAGGGACTCTTGAACATGGGAGTATATTCTTTTTCTTTAAGAATAACTTGAGAATATATGTCCAATTAAAAAAAATATTCTGCAATAGGATGTAGACGAAAAGGCAAAGCTAAAACTTGGGGGAAAAGCTTTTCATTTCCCCGCTTATTCGATGGGTAACTTGTAATTTCGATTGATATTGGAAAGCCTACTGCTCTGGTGACAAACATGTAATAACAATGTATAAACATGACTCATTATTATGCTGATGATTTGCTTCTTTCAAAAAGCAAAACTAAAAACATGTGTCATATTGAGAAAGAGAGAGTATCCAAGAGAGTTCCTCTCAAGTGCCCGCAGCATTATCATTTGTAAAGATGTTATCTAATTGAATTATCTTTTTTTTTTTTTTTTTTTCTTATGAAACAATTAAACCTATTAAAAATAACTTTTTTCAAAAAGTATATATGCGTATATATATATATATATATATATTTTTACTTTGAGCTTGTGAAGCATGTCGTTTTGGTACCACATTTAAGAGGGAAAAAAACAATAAAAAAAATTGTAATTCGGTGTTATAATTATTATGTAAAAATTGGTAGTTTTGGTATAAAAAAAAAAATGTAAATATGCATGTATATATGCTACCGGATTTCTTGTCTATGTATCCACAGCAAGCTTCTATAATTTTCCAAAGAGGATGAAATTAAAATTAAACATATTTCAAAGAAAAGAAAAAGAAATTTCCCTTGACCCCATAATACAGCAAATATTCTGGCTTTTGTTTTTTCTGATCCATTACCCCATCACCTTTTTTTTTTTCTAGCTTTTGTGATAGGGTCAGCTAGTTATATAGTGTATACCGACTCTATTTGTGCGACCATGAATTCAAGTGTTTCACTTTTCCCACAAGGATTTACGAGAATAATCTGAAGACCAAAATTATCTTGGTAGTTTTTTTTTTTTTTTTTTTTTAACAAATGATCATATCATTAATACTAAAACCATAATCCAACCCAAATAAGATAATGTAGCGATGCTACAATACGATAGACATGATTTTCAATTGAGACCCGTTCCACCAATAAAATCTAATACTTTTAAGAAAGAAAAGTATATTCTTAAAACTTAAAAATGAGAAAATATATTGACATACTAATATCGGGTACATATAAAGTTTTTTGAAAAAAACTTTGGAATGTTTCTCTTTTTGTTCTTATTTTTATTTTTCTTTTTCTTACTCAATTTCCCCTCATCCGAGTGAGTTCTGATGATGAGATATGCAATGACGATTATTGGACTATATCAAAACCCCTTTTGACTTTCGGGCCGCCAACGAAATTGCCCATGCAACAAAGATTGAATATAATTCCAAAAATGAAGTCTTCTAATCTCTCACTAAATTAATCAGCAGAAAAAAAAAAAAAAAAACAGTATGTGTATAACTATATAGATTGACTAAATATATATATATATATATATATATAGAAAACCTGAAGCTTGACTTTGTCAAACTCATAAACCAAGTTTCACTGTTTCATTCATTGTATGGTACATGTTTGGAAGGTATAATGCATTAAGGATTCGGCTCATATTTTCTCATTTTTTATCTCTTCGTATCATTTTAATAATATCATTACACATCACAGATAAAATTAATATGAAGTTTTAATTGGCACACGATGATATAAATAGATAACACTCAATTTTATTGTTGAATTAATATTACAACATTGACAATGGGAGAGAACAAATCTAAACATTTCTAAATGATGTCAACTCCTTTTTTTATTACAGACCAAAAAAAAGTCAACCATAAGCCAAATATTCTTCAGCTCCTCTCTGACTTTAGCTAATCAACTTTTAAAAAACACAATTT